>JBBUKS010478673.1:0-16912 GCA_038050645.1 Hedychium gardnerianum
ATTGCACGGCAGAAGAGAAGAAGGAAACAAAGGGGATTCAAGATGGAACTCTTTGAATGCTCTCTTGCTCAACTCTCCACACACTCTTGAATGAGTTGTGTTCTTCCTTGCCAAGCTCTACCCTCCTTATATAGAGAGCCCTCTCTTGAGCAACAAGCAAGCTTGCTTGCTCATCAAGAAAGACATGTCATGACTTGAGCATCAAGTCGTCTTCTTTCTTGCTCGACAAGTCTTGAGCAAAGACTTGAGCATCAAGTCTTTTTCCGATTACTTGCGTAACAAGTTTCCGCGAATACTTGTGCAACAAGTTTCCGCGAATACTTGCGCAACAAGTTTTTTCCGATTACTTGCGCAACAAGTTTTCGATTACTTGCGCAACAAGTTTTCGATTACTTGCGCAACAAGTTTCCGATTAGAGAATAGTAGCAAACACGGGTCGATTCACATGAACACATCGTGCTCCGACCGGTCCATAACGAGCAATAGGATTCACACAAGAACCCTTGGGTTGGGGTAATCCGGGCCCTGGATTCTCACCCCTTTTTGCTCTGAATTTCAGTCGTAATGCCTCTCTTTCGTTGTGGGACTAAAACCCACAAGTCGCGTTTCCATTCAAAATTTCCAACAGAGCTTTTATCAATTTGCTGGTTGGATATCATCAGCTCAATAGACAGTCGATTGCTCTCCCAAAAGACAATGTATACAACATACATGATCTACAAGCTAAATCCGGATTCATATGGTCTTGATTCCAATTCCCAAAAGGCCTCCATTAAATTAGGAGCTCATTCACAAGGATATCGAGTCTCTTTGGAACCAGATGATGAGGAAGAAGAAAATCAAATACAGTTGAGAGAGGATGGGTGGCTGGAAATGGAGCTAGGTGAGATTTATAACAATCAAGGCCATCAAGGAGAGATTGAGATAAGGTTTTTTGACGTTGAAGAACTCCATTGGAAGAAAGGCCTTGTTTTTGCTGGGTTTGAGATAAGGCCAACCAAAAGTTAGGTGGTTGGATGCTGAATTGCTACGCTGATTTGTTTGTAAACTCAATTAAATGTAATTTTTATGGCGATACTCAAACACATTTACATGACCTTTCGAAGTATTTGATTGTGTACTGTTACACTATATCGTTTTAGATGACTCATCAAATGCTTCTCATTTCTTGCTTTTGATGGCTAAAAAGGTCCTTGAAGACATCTTTAAATATATATTTTCCCCAAAAATTAAACATAGCTTAAATCATTTTCGAGTCTGATTGAATGAAATCAAATTCTTTGGCATGCATGTGTAAAATAAAAAACAATAGATCTATCTAAAATACGATTCGAGCTTTAATTTTTAAGTTCGAGCTCGTAATAAAATTAAAATTACTCGCGAATGACCCGAACTCGATTAAAAAAAACTCATTTAAAAATCAAACGAGTTTAATTCAAATTTGTTTAAGATAATTAATTATAATAATTAATAAAATATTATTATATTTATAATTCAGGTTATATATATATATATATAAAAGATAAACGAACCGCTTAACAAATATATTCGTGAGCTTTTTAACGAACATATTTGCGAGCTCACGAACTAAATACGATTAAGTTCGAGCTCGGTTTGATAATGTTTTCGAGTTCGAAATAAGGCTCGAGTTTGATTCGTTAACTTAATCGAACGAACTCAAATGATTTTTTTTTCGAATCGAGACTCGAATAACTCACGAGCTTGGCTCATTTACCCACCTAGGACAACAATTGAGATATTCTCTCAGCAAATTGATCTAGATAAATCAACAACTGAGACGTTCACTTTTCAGTCGTATCTCAAAAACGGAAGCTTACTATCATATGCATTATCTAAATAAATTGATTAGATATACAAGTGATCACAAGACTTGTTGGAATTTAGCTTCAAAATTGACTAGATATTTCAAATCCCTTTGTGAAGGATGAAGTTTTCACTGTAGCAAAAGAGCAACCTCAGCTTTCTCTTTATTTGTCATGTAAGCAAAAAATGTGAAACAGTTACTGTTTTCAAAACTAGAGATTTATTACATTCAACAATACAGGAAAAGAAAAGACAAAAGCATAATCTAATAAAAAAACGCATGATCAGTCTGTCAAATCCTTGCTCAAACATCGTAAACAGAAAAATTTAAGATTAGCTCTTTGATCTCGTCGTTGGTGGCTGCCCTATCCAAAGCTGTCCGTCCCTCTGCATCCCTCACATCGTACCTTGCACCTGCTCTCATCAACTCCTCAATCTTAGGCATGTCACTTTCAGAGGCAGCTAATATCAACGAGATATCCAGGATGAATGTCTAGGTTTAACAGTGCTTGTATTTTCTCATAGGATCCCTCCGCGTCAGCCATTCTCATGTCGTTGAAGTACTGCACTTGTAAAGAGAGACGTATTTATCAATCCAATTGAGATTTCCAATTCCAAATCATGATCTACGTCTAAAAATCTCAAATTTGACATATGGACCCTGAAATATATAGGGTTAGGAGTTTACCTTGTTTATGAATCATCAATAAAATGAATTGTTATTTCTGAAGTTCAATCTTCTGTGAATAAGTAAACTATATATATATATATATATATATGATATATGTCAGGCATTCTTGGTGATGATTCCCACAAACTTAACTTTTTTTCTTTGTGTTTAGATCCTAGAAAACCTAAATGAACAATGAATATTACAAGTCAGTTTAATTATGAGACGGAATAATAAATAACAAAAAATGATAAAGAGTGGTGTTTAAATTGTAGCAGGAACGTAAATTTGTTGCTTAAACAATAACATTTGTGTGGTTCAACTTCATGAAGTTTATGACACTTGCGGCATAAATAATGAAACTTTTAACTAGCAAGAATCCATTTTCGGTAAGTATAGATTTAATATCGTAATAATAAAGAAATAAAAGAGAAGTGAAATCACACTTGAGAATTAGATGTTTTATATTAGAGAATTAAGTGGGAGATGTAATGGATAAGTTAATGATCCATTAATTAATTATCAAGTAATTTAATAATTATCCAAAAATTAAGTCAAGTCAGACCAACCCTGACCCTAATCAATACCTATAACTTAAATATAATGAATTTAATTATTTTTTCATAATAAAGACACATCTTTTGTAAATAATTATGGTCATTACTATTAAAACTTTAATTTAACCAAACTATTTAACTGAAAAATTTACAAAAAAAAGAGTATAAAAACTTTTAAAAATTAGAATCATGCCCTAACCTCTGCAGCCAAAGAAAGCGCATTTCTGATAATAACACAGAATCCTTTATTCCTAACCTCGGAGGCTATGGAGATCCATGTAGCCTATCAAACCAAAGCCTTTGGAGGAAGATGATTATCACAATAAACATCGAAGGAATCATCAAACTTTCAATATTGTTACATTTGTTTTGCTTTTTTTAATTGAGTCGACGAGTCTACAACCTATAATTGCAATATTGTTTTGATGATGTAGATGAAATCAACAGCAAGTGGATATGATTCCGGAATGCCTTAACCTCTGACAGCATCATCTTGATGACAACACAGAGTTCTTTAGTCGAGGGTACCATGGAGCCTATCAAACTAGCTAGAGCTTTTGTAAGAAGATGATTATTGCAATAAGATAGTTGAATCTCATAAATTAATAAGCCACCGCACATGATCGCTCATAGTCATAAATCTCCAGACAGACAGTTGAATCTCCTTGAAGTTGACCAACACACACGATAAATACATTTTGTTTTTTTAAAAAAATATTTTTAGAATTAAAAAATTAAAAACAAAAGTAGGTATCAAACTTCAAAATCGTTCCAGTTGTCAACTCGATTCTCAAACCCCCATTTTCCTCTCCTTTCTCCCCCTCTCCAGCTGAAATCGCAAACATGGACACAGCCGGCGTCTCACTGATGATCGGAGAATCGTTTGCGCGCTGCATCATCGATAAGCTGGTCGACTTCGTCGCGTCCCATGTTTCCGACCACTGGAATCTGCTCACTGACGTGGAGGAGAAGCTCAAGGAGATACAAGATCGACTTCCTCGCATCCAAGCCGTGATCCGTGCAGCAGAGGGCAGGCCGATCAGGGACCCAGCCTTGGTCAACTGGCTGCGGCAACTCAAAGAGGCGGCCTACGAAGCGGACGACCTGCTGGACGAGATAGAGTACAGACAACTGAGGGATCAGGTACAAGACATGGGCATGGTGAGTGCTTTAGCCGCATCAGCTCTCAGATTTTTCAAGAACCTATTTGTTTCTGATGATGAACTCAAGAGGTTGAAGAATCTGCTGGGGGATGTGGATAAATTTTACTCCGAAATCGACCGCAAAAAAGTTGAGCTGGATGAGGACAATGCAAAGCACGCCACATCAATAAGGGAGACGAGCTCCTTCATTGAAGAATGGGTGTTTGGAAGAAATAAAGAGCAGAAAAAGATACTTGAGATGTTGTTGAGTTCGGGAAATGATGATGATTTCTTTAGCAAGGGAGCTGGCAGCTGCAGCCATGCGAGTCTTGGTGTGCTTCCAATTGTTGGCATTGGGGGAATTGGGAAGACAACCCTAGCACAGATTATTTACACTGATCCAAGGATTGCTGACCATTTTGAGCTCAGAAAGTGGGTTTATGTTTCTAATGATTTCAATGTGAAAAGGATTGCAAGAGAGTTGGAAAGTGAAGTGACTTCCGATTCTCGCCCTGATCATATTAGTTTAGATGCACAGCTAACTAATCTCAGTCGTGCTACTGCAAGGAAAAGATTTTTGTTTGTACTTGATGATGTATGGGATGAAACCGGAAGAAAGTGAATGGAGCTTAAAAGTGCCTTGACCAATGGGAAAAAAGGAAGCACTGTTCTGATAACAACTCAAAGTCCATTAGTTGCTGAAGTTATGGGAACGATGGACCAAATCCAGTTAAACCCTTTAGAGGAAAGTGATTATTGGAGTCTCTTTGAGCATTGTTCATTTGGTTCAAGAGTGATTGATTCATATCTAAGAAGAAAGTTGGAAATAATTGGTCAACAAATCGCAAAAAAGCTAAATGGTTTTCCATTAGCAGGGAAGGTATTAGGAAGTTTGTTACATACAAGATTGGAAGAACGGTATTGGAAAATGATCCAAGAAAGTGAATGGTGGGAAAATGATTTTGTCTTGGAAAATATCCTTCCATCTCTAGGTCTGAGTTACCAGCACCTCAGCTCAAATGTGAAACAGTGCTTTGCTTTCACTGCCATGTTCCCAAAGGGCCACAAATTTGATAAAGAACAGCTAGTTGAGATGTGGATAGCTCAAGGTTTTGTCAGACCAGGAACTCAGCATGGAAGGATGACACTGGAGGATATTGGGAATCAGATTTTTGATGAGCTAACTTGCAGATACTTCTTCCTACCTACTTTAGAAGAAAGATATGTGATTCATGATCTGATTAGAGAGTTGGCAGTGTATATTTCAAGGGACGAGTGCTTTGTGATTGATGATGAACCTTCCAAAATTCCACCAACTGCCCGTCACTTGACAGTAATAAAGACGGCTAAACTTGACACACTGGCAGAATTATCAAAGCCTCATAAAGTGCGAACACTTGTATTCTATCGTGATTATCATCCTGAAGAATTTTTATCCTCGGAAGCAAATGGTTCTAGAAAATTTTATGATTCACTGGAAGGAATCCTGAAAAATCTAAAGAATTTAAGAATATTGGATTTATCGTACATGCACATAGACATAAAGAAGCTACCAAGTGCTACCTGTGATCTTTCACATCTCCGATATTTGGACATTTCCGGCGCTAAGATTCGGCAGCTTCCTGGATCATTCTCTAAGATTTACCATTTGCAAGTGCTGAAATTAAAGCGGTGTTGGATTAAAAAACTACCAGCAGGAATGAATAGGCTTATCAAAATGCGACATTTACATGCTGATGCAGACACAATTTCTCTAGTGGATGGGATTGGGAGATGAACTGATCTTCAAGAACTAGATGAATTCCGTGTTACCAGGAAGAGGGGGCACCAGATAGAAGAGCTCAAGGAATTACGAAATATTCGAAGGCGATTAGTCATACAGAATGTTGAGTGTGTTGAATCTCAGGTGGAGGCCATGGATGCAAAACTGAATGATAAAGAATACATTGATCATCTTGTGTTCAATTACACAATAGATAGAAGGAGCCAGGGAGATATTGAGAAGGATATAATGGATGGCCTTGAACCTCATTACAATCTAAAGAATCTTACGATTCAGCACTATGGAGGTTTGAATTCCCCGTGTTGGTTGGAGAAGAATCATCTTACAAATTTGGAATCCATTCATCTCAATTGGTGTGGTAGGTGGGAAGATCTTCCACCATTGGGCCATCTCCCGTTTCTTAGGGACATATTTGTTTGGAACCTTCCAGTAAGAAGAATTGGTGCCAACTTTTATGGGGATGCTGATCAGGTCTTCCCTTCACTGCAAGAACTAACATTTCATACCTTGTATGAATGGGAGGAGTTGTCTGGATCAGACAGAAGGCCAATTTTTCCTTGCCTTAGCAAAATGAAAATTGAAAATTGCCTTAAGCTAAGAACAATCCCTGTTTTCCCTTTGATATCAATGAAACAACTTGAGATTTGGAATTCTGGTGATATTGGCAATGCCCTACCTGAGTATCTGCTAATTTTAACCTCTCTGACATTTTTGGAGTTGAATAATTGTGTACAAAGAGCATCTGTGTCTCTATACAACCTTAGATTCCTTGAGCACTTAAGACTGGTTCGTTGCCCAGGGTTGAGCTTAATTGGTGGATTACAGTCTCTTATAAACCTGAAAGACATAATTATTGAGAAATGCCCAAGGCTAATTGAACCTGCACAGATTCCAGCACAACCATATGTTGAACATGATTTGACATCTGTGTGCACCGTTTGCATCGATGATAGTGTTCTCAAACATGCTTGGGCAATACTAGGAAGGACCCCATGTATTCAGGTGCTCAAAATCCAACATTGTAATGATCTTTCTAGGTTCAACCCTAAGCAAGAGGAGTGGTTTCAGCAACTGACTGCCCTAAATCTCCTCGAGTTCCAGGACTGTCGAAAACTGCAAAAGCTTCCTTCTTCCTTAGGAACTGCCTCCTCCATCAAGATTTTAAGCATTCACCATTGCCCAAATATTGAGTCACTGCCAGATAATGGTCTACCGTTCCTGCTTCAGAAATTCGAAATGTACGGATGCACTAAATTGACAGACCGGTGCAGGAAGGATAATGGGGCAGACTGGCCACTGATTGCAAATATCCCCAACATTATCATTGATGGTGAAATAATACAGATACCGGAGTTGGTTTAGGTATGTTTTGTCATTATGCATTTCTTTGAAGTTCTTAGGTACTTATTTTTATTTTATTAAATAGTTTATTATACCCATTTAGTTGCTGTAACAATATAATTAATAAAGTTAGTTTAAAGTTAATCACATAAAGTAAAAAAAATAACATTGTAATTAAGTTTTGGAATGATGAAATAATAAATGGTTCAGGGATTTATCATAAAACATATATATAAGCATAATAATAAGCAATATTGTAATACCTGCATGTTCGAGCAAATTACAATCGATAAATTATATGAAAAATGAAAATAGCATAAATGCAATGACAAATTTGCCTCCATGCATGACTATCGTCAATAATACTTTTAAAAACAATAGAGCACATCTGTTTTTCAGAAAAGCTTACTAATACTCAAGTAGGACTCACAGAACTTGGAGAAAAAAATATTAGATGATGAAAATATTTAATCACATACAAAAAATTACATTGTAAATAACTCACATTCTTATAACATAAAAGATAAGGATGCTCCATATATTCTTCAACTTTCATTTGTGTAGAATTATCGTAATAGATCCAGTGTTTGGATACCATTATATAGTGCTAAAAGAAAATATTTACAAATACTTCTTAAATCTTATACATTCAATTGAGGACTTGAGGGAAGGCTACAGCATAGGAAGAGGTTAATTAATATGTAGAGATTACTTGATATTTTTTAACTTTCTAAATTTCATTTTAAAAGAAGTAAAGACATATAAAAGGAGATGAAACAACTTAGTCAAGAAGTCAATTCAAAATTGATAATAATTAGATTAGGTTAGAATTGGTAATAGGGATAATTAGAAGGCAGAATTTAAAAAAAGATAATGATTATTAAAACTAAAATTGCATCTCTTTGTTTCTGTTTTCTGGATCTATCATTTTCCTTTTATAAAAGCACATTCCTTTGTTGTTGTTATTTACTTTTCTTTCATGTCTATTAAATGTCCTTTTCCCTTGAAACCCTTGGCCTCTATTTACTTCGAAAAAGGGAACGAGGAAGAATTGGAATTTACAGTGGGCAAAAAATCCAAAGAAGAGAATCAACACCAGCAGCGTAGACTGCCAATCGCGCCAGACGACTCGTGCAGGGCCGCTGACCGCAGCGGCACGGGGTCGCCGTCCGTGCGAGGCCTGATGAGTTGGGTTTGAGAAATTTGACTGACATGAGAGTTTCCGTCTGATTTGGGCAGATTAAAAAATATCAAAAACTGATCCACGGATGGATTCGTAAATCCATCTGTCCTTTTTTTACGAAGTAAATAGGGAAAAAATTTCTGGTGCGGAAATCTTTCCACAGTTTTTATGATAGAGCCTTAGTTATTGGCTTCCTAGAGCTTGGTAAATGATTGCAAAAGCATGTTGCAAGAGGAGTTTGCTATGGTAAGATCCTTCTCGTTTACTCGCTCTTTTTTATAATTAATCGCAGCAATCTAAGATTGGTTAGATACTATGTGATCTGCAGAAACTAAAGCTTGGTTGTCATATATTAACAAACGGTTAAGATAGTTTAAAAAAAAAGTGAAGGTCATGCATGAAATGTGTAGATCATAATAGAAATTCATTTTCTCAGTCAGCATTCTCATAGTCATTAGTTTGCAAAACTATCAATAATATGTTTAATTCACAGTGCAGAATGGATTCAAATAGGGAGCAAAATTCAAAGCACGAAGGAAGGCCTCAGTAAAATTGGAAGTTGTTTGCTGAAGGTAAAACTACACAGATCAGAACCAATCAATTCGCGCTGAGTTTATCTCAGAGGTTGTATTAAACATATCTTATTTTAAATTTGATGATGACTAAAAGTTCTACAAGGGCAGTCAAAGTAAACATGTGCAGATGTTATTTAATTATCATGTAAGTAAAGATACACTTACTTTGCATATATCTATTAATTTTGTTTAATATTTGGGATGCTTAACTCGTGATCTGCATGCAGACTCTGTAAAGCATGGAGTATTCTGTTTTCTGGAGTTGCTATATCACATGAGCAGCATGACAGATAAAGCTCAACTCAATAATGTGATCAATGGTATGAAATATGAGAATAAGAGTGGAATGGAAAGAGGGGATTTTTGCCTTGTCAGTTTTCCCTCATAGCCTCACTTGATCAGGCTGATCAGCTCATTGCGACCTCTTCTCCTGTAGCAGCCAGTATTAAAATAGGAACTCGGATAACTGTTTGTTGGAAAATATCTTTTTAATGTTAGCGTATAAGTGTATTTTTGTGTTTTTAGTGGTTAGTGAATCAATTTTAATATCTAACTGCTCAGCAAGACTTGTTCAAGTTTGTCCGCGGCGGAACCAAATCTCACCATTTCCATCTGATTAATTGTGCAGAATACTTTGACTCTGCAGTTGATTTAGTGCATATTTATATTTGACCAGCAAGAATTTCCAAGAAACAATGCCCGACAAATCTTCGAACTTAATGCCATGAATTCTTCTCAGTCTTAGAGGAACTTGTAATTTCTCCCCTCCCCTCTCTTACGATCAAAGGAAACAAGTGGTCATCGTCGATCGATCGGTTGTTCAGTTGAATCAGGCAATGGCAACAGAGAAAAGAGGGCCATCCACTTGCGGCTTCTCCATGCTACCGGAGGAATGCGTCAGCTACCTGCTCTCCTTCACTTCGCCTTGTGACATCTGCAGGTTGTCGCTGGTCTCCAAGTCGTTCCTCGCCGCGGCACAAATTGATCTCTTGTGGGACTCCTTCCTGCCTCCGGACGTCGCTGAGATACTATCACGGGCCACACATCCGGTGGATTACTCCTCTAGGAACGAGCTGTACTTCCGCCTCTGTCAACCCCTCCTCGTAGACGATGGCAAACTGGTAGGTAGGTTCATGTCATGTGCACAATATATCACGGCACTGATAATTCTGAATTTGATTGCACAAGTAGCGCTGCAATTGACTTGTTCAATGTACAGAGCTTCCAATTGGATAGGTCAACAGGGAAGAAGACTTACATGCTATCTCCGGAAACCATGTATATACCCTGGATCCCTAATCCTCTGCATTGGAGATGGATTTCTCTTCCACACTCCAGGTAAATCCTAGTTTTTTTTAAAAAAAAATTGTTTTACCTTCTATTCCAACTATTTTTAAGGAAAAACATTGTCACTCTTTTACCCTCTTTTCAAAATGCTCTCATAGTTTTAAAATCGTTTAAATATCTCCTTTTTTTTTCAAACTATTCTTATTTCACCCACTAACCATTAATAGCATAAGTTTACTTGTTGACAGATTGACATGGTGCATACCTGGCACACCCACCAAATCATTATTTCATTTATCATTACTTTCATTATGAGAATTATAAAGGATTTTGATGAGTTTCTTCTTTTCAATTGTTCAACAACAAATGTGAATTTTCAACACTCATGTTATGCCCGTGTTTGCCCTGCTCACCACCTTGTGGACGGATGGTGTGGTTGCTGCATCTTGATACTTGAAGCTTTGTGTTTATTCCTTTCCATCTTACCACTGTATATATATATATATATATATATAGTTGATTGTTTTATATGATGTTTGATTCACTACAAGTTTATTCAGGTTTAGTAAGCAGGCAGAGCTTTTATCTGTTTGCTGGCTCGAGATTGTCAGCTCAATAGACAGTCGATTGCTCTCCCAAAAGACAATGTATACAGCATACATGATCTACAAGTTAAATCATGATTCATATGGTCTCGATTCCAATTCCCAAAAGGCCTCCATAAAATTAGGAGCTCATTCACAAGGAAATCGTGTCTCTTTGGTACCAGATGATGAAGAGGATGATGAGGAAGAAGAAGAAAAGCAAATACAATTGAGAGAGGATGGATGGTTGGAAATGGTGCTTGGCGAGATTTATAACGATCAAGGCGATGAAGGAGAGATTGAGATAAAGTTTCTTGACACTGAAGAACTCCATTGGAAGAAAGGTCTTGTTTTCGCTGGCTTTGAGATAAGGCCGACCAAAAGAAAGGTGGATGCTGAATCGCTACGTTAATTTGTTTGTAAACTCAATTAAATGTCGTTTTCATGGTGTTCTGATACATTTATATGACATTTCAACTATCTGATGGTGTATTGTTGTGATATTTGGCTTTAGATGAACGATCAAATGCTTCTCATTTCTTGCTTTTGCTGGCTAAAGAGACGTAACTTAAATAATGTTTCCAGTCTGATTTAATGATATCAAATTCTTCCTAATGTGTAGACTGGAATATATAAAACAACAGATCTATCTGAAATGTGTTATTCTTCTCTAGACAACTTGAGTTTGAATGAATCAACAACTGAGATAAATTGAATCTAAATAAATCAACAACTGAGACGTACACTTTTCAGTCATATCTCAAAAATAGAAGCTTACTATTATATGCATTATCTAAATAAATTGACTAGATATACAAGTTATCACAAGACCTCTTGGAACTTAACTTCAAAATTGATTAGATATTTCATGCCCCTTTGTGAAGGATGAAGCCTCCACTGTAGTGCAAAAGAGCAACCTCGGCTTTCTCTTTATTTATCACGCAAGCCAAAATATGTAACAAGTAATGTTTCAAAAAATTAGAGATTTATTACATTCAATAATACAGGGGGAAAAAAGACAACAGCAGGATCAGTCGAATCCGTTATTACTCATAAAAGTTTGATTCCACCATGCTGAACAATTTAATATTGAACGGGCATCTGTGTCCAATTTGGGCATTTGCTTGTCTTTGTTGAAAGGAAAAAAAAAATAAAGAAAGAAACAGATCATGAAAAAAAAATAAAGAAAATGAAGTTTGTAAAAGGTAAGAAAAATAGACGATGTGCTTAATAGGTTAAACGATGTATGTTGGGAGGAGGGCAAGTAAAATGGAATTTTTTTTTAAGGAACTCTCAGAAAAAAGAAATAATTTTTTTTATAGATCAGATCTGGTGTATTTGCATCCAATGGGATGCATGGAGGGTGTCAACTGCCGACTGCTAACTGTCAACTACTGCATTTATTTAAACATCCAATGAGATTCGTTTGTCAAAGACAACTACTAATTGCGTCACAATCTGTCGTAAATTCATTTGAATCTTCCTTGAAGTTGAGCACCACCAGCAAAATAAATACATTTATTTTTTAAAAAAAATGAAAGAAAAAAAAAAAAGTAGGCATCGAACTTCCAAAGCCCTCTAGTTCTGTGGGTCTGAAACCCCTTATTCCTCTCCTCCTCCTCCTCTCCAGCTGAAATCGCAAACATGGATACGACCGGCGTCGCAATGATGGTGGGAGAAAATTTTGCGAGCTCCATCGTCGATAAGCTGGTCGACTTCGTCACGTCCCATGTTTCCGACCACTGGGATCTACTCTCTGACGTGGAGGAGAAGGTCAACCAGATACAGGATCGACTTCCTCGCATCCAAGCCGTGATCCATGCAGCAGAGGGCAGGCCGATCAGGGATCCAACCTTGGTCAACTGGCTGCGGCAACTCAAAGAGGCGGCCTACGAAGCGGACGACCTACTGGACGAGATAGAGGACAGACAACTGGAGGATCAGGTACAAGACAAGGGGAAGGTGAGTGCTTTAGCCGCATCGGCTCTTAGATTTTTCAAGAACCTATTTGTTTCGGATGATGAACTCAAGAGGTTGAAGCATCTGCTGGGGGATGTGGATAAAATTTACTCTGAAATCGACCGAAAAAAAGTTGAGCTGGATGAGGACAATGCAAAGCACGCCACATCAATGAGGGAAACGAGCTCCTTCACCCAGGAAGTGGTGTTTGGGAGAGATAAAGAGAGGGAAAGGATACTTGAGATGTTGTTGAGTTCTGGAAATGATGCTGATTTCCGCAACAAGGGAGCTGGCAGCAGCAGTCATGCGAGTCTCGGTGTGCTTCCAATTGTTGGCATTGGGGGAGTTGGGAAGACAACCCTAGCACAGATTATTTACAATGATCCAAAGGTTGTTGACCATTTTGATCTCAGAAAGTGGGTTTATGTATCTAATGATTTCAATGTGAAAAGGATTGCAAGAGAGTTGGAAGGCGAAATGGCTTCTGATTCTCGCCCTGATCATATTAGTTTAGATACACAGCTAAGTAATCTCAGTCGTGCTACTGCAGGTAAAAGATTTTTGTTTGTACTTGATGATGTATGGGATGAAGCTGGAAAACATTGGAAGGAGCTTCGAAGTGCCTTGACCTACGGGGGCAGAGGAAGCACTGTTCTGATAACAACTCAAAGTCCATTAGTTGCCAAGGTTATGGGAACAATGGACCAAATCGAGTTAAAACTTTTAGAGGAAAGTGATTACTGGAGCTTCTTTGAGCATTGTTCCTTTGGTTCAAGAGTGATTGATTCACATCTAAGAAGAAAGTTGGAAGTAATTGGTCGACAAATAGCAAAAAAGCTACATGGTTTACCATTAGCAGGAAAGGTGATAGGAAGCTTATTACATGCAAGGTTGGAAGAACAGTATTGGAAAATGATCCAAGAAAGTGAATGGTGGGAAAATGATTTTGTCTTAGAAAATATCCTTCCATCTCTAGGTCTGAGTTACCAACACCTCAGCTCGAATGTGAAACAGTGCTTTGCTTTCACTGCCATGTTCCCAAAGGGCCACATATTTGATAAAGAACAGCTAGTTCAGATGTGGATAGCTCAAGGTTTTGTCAGACCAGAAACTCAGCATGGAAGGATGACACCGGAGGATATTGGGAATCAGATGTTTGATGAGCTAACTTGCAGATACTTCTTCCTACATACTATAAATAAAGGATATGTGATTCATGATCTGATAAGAGAGTTGGCAGTGTATATTTCAAGGGATGAGTGTTTTGTGATTGATGATGAACCTTCCAAAATTCCACCAACTGCCCGTCACTTGACAGTAATAAGGACAGCTAAACTTGACACATTGGTAGAATTATCAAAGCTTCATAAAGTGCGAACACTTGTATTCTATCGTGATTATCATCCTGAAGAATTTTTATCCTCGGCAGCAATTGGTTCTAGAAAATTTTATGATTCACTAGAAGGAATCTTGAAAATTTTAAAGAATTTAAGAATATTGGATTTATCGTACATGCGCATAGAACTAAAGAAGCTACCAGATGCTACCTGTGATCTTTCACATCTCCGATATTTGGACATTTCTGGCACTAAGATTCGGCAGCTTCCTGGATCATTCTCTAAGATTTACCATTTGCAAGTGCTGAATTTAAAGCGGTGTTGGATTAAAAAACTACCAGAAGGAATGAATAGGCTTATCAAAATGCGACATTTACATGCTGATGCAGACACAATTTCTCTAGTAGACGGGATTGGGAGATTGACTGACCTTCAAGAACTAGATGAATTCCGTATTACCAAGAAGAGGGGGCACCAGATTGGAGAGCTCAAGGAATTACGAAATATTCGAAGGCGATTAGTCATACAGAATCTTGAGTGTGTTGAATCTCAGGAGGAGGCCTTGGAGGCAAAACTAAAGGACAAAGAACACCTTGATCATCTTGTGCTCAACTTCAATGAAGGTATAAGGAGCCAGGTAGATACTGAGAAGGATTTAATAGAAGGCCTTGAATCTCATTGTAATCTAAAGAGACTTATGATTCAGAACTATGGAGGTTTGAATTCCCCGTGTTGGTTGGAGAAGAATTATCTTACAAATTTGGAATCAATTCATCTTAATTGCTGTGCCAGGTGGGAAGATCTTCCACCATTGGGCCATCTCGCATTTCTGATGGACATATCTATTTGTAAGCTTCCAGTAAGAAGAATTGGTGCCAAATTTTATGGGGATGCTGATCAGGTCTTCCCTTCACTGCAAGAACTAACATTTCATACCTTGAATGAATGGGAGGAGTTGTCTGAATCAGACAGTAGGCCAATTTTTCCTTGTCTTAGGAAAATGAGAATAGAAAATTGCCTTAAGCTAAGAAGAATCCCTGTTCTCCCTTTGATGTCAATCAAACTTCTTCATATTTGGAATTCTGGTGATATTGGCAGTGCCCTACCTGACTATTTGCTAACTTTAACCACTAACAAATTTGCAGTTGCATAGTTGTGCACAAAGAGTATCTGTGTCTCTATACAACCTTCGATTCCTTGAGTACTTAAGTCTGGATCAATGCCCGGAGTTGACCTTAATTGGTGGATTACAGACTCTTGCAAATCTGAAAGACATAATTATTGATAAATGCCCAAAGTTAATTGAACCTGCACAGATGCCAGCGCAACCATATGTTGAACAGGAATTGAGATCTCTGTGCACCGTTTGGATTGATGATAATGTTCTCAAACATGTTTGGGCAATACTAGGAAGGACCCCATGCATTCAGGTGCTCAAAATCCAACATTGTAATGATCTTTCTCACTTCAACCCTGAGCAAGAGCGGTGGTTTCAGCAACTGACTGCCCTAGAGCTCCTTCAGTTCCGGTACTGTCCAAAACTACAAAAGCTTCCTTCTTCCTTAGGAATTGCCTCCTCTATCAAGATTTTAAGCATTTCCAATTGCCCAAATATTGAGTCACTGCCAGATAACGGTCTGCTGTTCCTGCTTCAAAAACTGGAAATGCAAGGAAGCACTAAATTGCAAGACCGGTACAGGAAGTATGAAGGAGCAGACTGGCCACTGATTTCAAATATCCCCAACATTAGGATTGATGCTGAATTAATACAGATGAAATAACAGCAATACCAAAGAGACTGGAGTTGGTTTAATTAGGTATGTTTTGTCGAAATGCATTTCTTTGAAGTTCTTAGGTACTTATTTTATTAAATAGTTTATTATACCCATTTCTTTGAAATTTGTTTAAAGTTAATCACATAAAGTAAAAAAAAAACTTATTGTAATTAAGTTTTCGAATGATGAAATAATTAATGGTTCAGGGATTTATCATAAAACATAACATATATAAGCATAATAATAAGCAATACTGTAATATGAGTCATGACTGTACCTTCAAGCAGATTACATTAGATAAATTATATGAAAAACGGAAATAGCATAATTGCAATTGCAAGTTTGCCTTCGTGCATAACTATCACCAATGACTAATAGTTTAAAAACAATAGAACACATCTGTTTTATCAGAAAAGTTTGCTAATACTCAAGTAGGACTCACAGAACTTCAAGAAAAAAAAATATTAGATGATGAAAATATTTAATCACGAACAAAAAATTACATTGTAGATAAACAATTGAAAGACATTTGTAGTTAATAATGCATAAACCTCATGTATTTAAATATTAAGTCAGTTGGCCTACAATAACTCACATTCTTATAACGTAAAAGATAACGATTCTCCATATATTTTTCCACTTTCAGTTGTGTAGAATTATCATAATAGATCTAATGTTTGGATACCAGTATATACTGCAATTTAAAATCCTATACATTAAATTGAGGACTTGATCGCATGGTCCAAGGAAGGGTACTGCATAAGAAGAGGTTAATTAATATGTAGAGATTACTTGATATTTTTGTTGGGGGTCGTTGAGGGAATCTTTCCGATTCGAGATCTGTCGAGTTTGACTTACTTGTTAAGCGGCTTGAGCAGATAATCTCAAACTGTCG
>JBBUKS010478708.1:0-37763 GCA_038050645.1 Hedychium gardnerianum
TTCCCGGGTAAGGTCCCGGACCGGACCAAGCGACTGGCCCGGGCTGGACCCGGCCCGGGGTCAGGTCTACATGTGGCCCAAATTCCACTACATTATACCCAATTAACCTAAGACTCTTAGCACTTCTCAAGTTGGAGCTAAGATATTGGTCACGTCCAACTTGTTACATGAACTAGAGATTGGAGGCTACAACATGATGGTAATAAGTGAAAACATATTACTCATACACAAGACAAAAAAATTAAAGTCAATAAAACACACAACTAATGACCCCTTAGACCTTATATTAACAAAGTTCTAAAACTAGTTGGAGTACACAGGTGGGAGTCCTTCGACCTTGAAACACTATGACTAATAAAAATAAATACTCAAGGTTCTGGTGGAGAGATGCACAACTCGATCCCTTGCTAAAAGTGAAGTTGAGAGTAAGACGGTTTCTTTTAAGTCTTCATTGGGGAGGAATAGTACAACTAGACTCTTTGATGGATGCAGTAAAATGAGAATGCGATATTATCTATGTGCTCGTTTACTTGTTTCTAAGCAATGCTTATGCAAGATGCAAATAAAATAGAGTCAATTTTTGAAGGATGATGAGAAATCAGGAGGAGAAGAAATCTCTCTCTCCATAGATCCAGATCTGTAGCTACTAGACATGGTGAAATAGTAGGATACACAACAAATACAAGAGCAAGATGAGTAGCTATAATGATTTAAATTTGAATGCCTTCAGTAATCTTGAAGAAATCTAAGCTGATGACATTGAGATCAGCAAGGCCATATACCAAACAGAGGTAAGCTTCACAGGATATTGGAATTTGTTGGAGGTCCTCCTTCTCGTTGGATTACCTTTTAATATATACAACAACAACCAAGTCTTACCTCACTAGGTGGGATCGGCTATATAGATCATTCTACGTCATTGGGCTCTATCCCCTACTATATAATCATCATCTATATTTAAATAAATTTTATCTTGTTTTATTATTACTAACCAAGTCTTTTCTGGTCTTCCTTGTTTGATGTGCATATTTGTCATAGTTTCATATTGCCTAACTAGAGCATTAATGGGTCGTTTAAGTACATATCCGTACCATCTTAAATGTGTCTGAGTTTTCCTTCAATAGGTACAACTTCGATTTTCTCTCTAATGTTCTTATTTCTTATCTTGTTCATCCTTGTCCGCACATCCACTTTAATATACTCATCTCTGCAACTCTTATCTTCTGCTCACGTGCTCGAGTCATAACCTAACATTCAACTCCATATAACATAACAGGTCTAACATTTTGTAGAACTTCCCTTTAAATTATAGAGGTACTTTACGATCACATAGAACACCCGACACTCTCCTCCATTTCAATCGTCTTACTTGTATTCTACGTAAGACATCTCTCTCAATCCCTCCATTCTTTTGCAAAAATGATTCTATATACTTAAAGCTCTCAGACAACTCGTCATCTCTTATTTTAACAATTGTCTCATTTTGTCTAATATTGCTAAATTTAAATTTTATATATTCTGTTTTTACTCTACTAAGCATAAAACCTTTCACTTCCACAACATTTCTCGCCAAGATTTGAGTTGCCAGTCCCAAGCCTCCGGAGAAGAATTTAGGTAATGGATTGGAATTTTGTGAGGAAAACTAACTAAACTAATTAAGTAAGAACACGACCGGTGGTGGGCTTATTCAAAGGAGAGGCTCCCTTCTCCAATTCATGAGTTGAGGATAGGCCCAGTGGATTGCCGGATGAAAAAGGGTGAGCGTTGCATTAGGTTGTCAGTCAACGTTGAATTCAAGAAAATATTCAATGAATGGATCCATGAAACCTTTTAATATATATTATTGATAATATAAATATTATAAACCCTCACCTTTTATATATTTGCATTATTCATTATAAGATTCAAATATACTATAGAAATAAAATATCTTCATTTGATACAACCTACAATACTTATGTAGAGATAGTTGAGAAGTCTACGGAATGATGCCACATAGGGATAATTCTCAAAATAAACTTGAAAAGTCTGTGTCATTTGAATGACACGGAAGAGGAGAGAATAGATTCGTTTTGGAATGTCTGGGGATGCACAAGAAGACGAAGAAAAATTCATCTTGATGGAGGTTCAGTCAAAGATGACGATGCATAGATCAGCTCATGTGGAGGTGGCATTGATGTGTGGAATGACACATGCAGGAACAGAAGACGATTATGAATATGAGATTTAGAGACTTGACTAAGAATTGTCAATCCAAGGGATTGTTGAATTGGCGTATAAACAATTGATAGCAAGCAACAACAATGATTGTTGTTCGGATGCCTAAAAGAAACTAGAAGAACACACAATGGTGATCACGACATGCAATTTTAAGCCATACCGATTTGCACAAGCGGAATTTACTATTCCGCCTACTACCGGCAGTTCGCGACGGCCTCGCTATAGTGTGGAGGCAGCCGTGCAACGACTTGGTGTGGTCGCGAAAGCAGTCATGACCTCGCGGTGGTCTCGCGAGGTCATAGAGGCAATCACGACCTTCCTTAAGGTCGCGCCTCATGAGATCACAAAGGTAGCCACGGACCTCACGACAACCTCGCGAGGTCGTAGAGGCAGCCGTGGACCTCACGGTGGCTTCATGAGGTCCGCGTTTCTTTTTAATTTCTTTCTTATCCTATTCGTTTACATCTCTTAATTTTTTTCCCTTTCGTTAATTTTTTTTCCTCCTACATCGTTATTTTTTTTCTTCTACCTTGTTAATTTTTTTTTCATCCATCCTCCTACCTCGTTAATTTTTTCATGCTACATGGTTAATTTTTTTCCTTCATCCGTCCACAAGGGTAATAGCGAGTTAAAACCTCTTTAAGGATGGTTAATTTTTTCCTTCCTTCATCCATGAGATAAATAAAAAAAACAAAAAACTCTTAAAAGATGATTAATTTCTTTTTCTCCATCTCTTCATGAGCTAAAAAAAACTTGAGGAAATAGATTCTTAGAAAAAATAAATATAATATAATTTTTAATATTAATATACTACTATGAATTAAATTATTACAAATGTAAATTTAGTTTAATTTTAAACTAATCAAAATAAATTTAGTTTAAACCTACTTAATCCTTCCATATTTATAACAATTAAATATTAATAAAAATATCTTTTAATTAATATATTTATATTTAAAAAATATTGAAATTGTATCCGCATGGCACGACTAAAACTTCGGCACGATTCAAAATTTTAAACCTTATGGAGATATCCTATTTTAGGAGGAATAGTTTTGACGATCTACAAGCCAAAAATGGTAATACAACAAAGGTGAGAGAGGACAATGATTCAACTACTAAGACAACCATAAAGGGAAGGGTTCTAGTAGAAGGTGATCTCCCTAATGCCAGAAGCCTAATTCCATTAGTCGATGGACAATATGATTTTCATGGTGGTGAATATAGCTGTTAATTTGGGTTGAGCTGTCGAATTGGCTTGTCCCGCCAAACAATTTAAGCGGGTTGGGTTGAAATTTTATAACTCATTTAAAAACAAGCTAGCCCGCGTGGGTTGTGGGTCTAGGTGGGTCGGCCCATGGCGGGCTCAGGTTCACTTGCGAGTTGAGAATTTTTTTTTCTTTTCCAAAACTTAAAATTAAAGAGGAAACTCAATGAGCTCATTAGCTAGCCCGCCTAATCTGCTATTCAAACTTATAAATTCAACCTTTTCTATATTTATTTTATTTTTTGGTGAGCTCGTGGACTGGTTCACCTAACTTGCAACCCACCTTGGGTTGAGTTGGGAATTTCCCAGCCCGCCAGGCCAGCCGGCCCGCCCCAGCCTGCCAGATGATGGGTTTTTGACGGGCTGACCACAACTCTGGTGGCGTAGTTAAAGAGAGTACCTTTTAGAGCAAAGGGAATGAATAGATTGAGAGTCACGCAAGCGTGTGGATGAACACATAGATGAAAGTGACAATAGAAAGTTGAATGCACAAAGGCACACAAAAGTGCGCGGATGGGTACACAGACAAAAGTGGGTACACAGACACACGTGTAGTGCATGTGGATGGAGGTGAAGCATTGACAATCGTGCGTGGGCAGAGGTCGAGTAGCGCATAGGTACATCCTAACTCACATGGAGACACATCACACATGTATCATCATGTCACATGTGCGGGCTGAGGCGCCGTGAGCAACATTAGATACCTCGCTATCGGCGCTAGAGGATGTCATGAGCAATAATAGAGGCTCTCACGATTAACATAAGAGGATGTTGTAGCGCATAGGAACATGTGAGTGGAGGTATTACAAGAGACGTTGTCACAAAGAGGATCACAGAGAGAAAATAGATAAGATGATACACTTGAAGGATCGACATAGAGAGGATTGGGAGGAGGAGGTGGTTCATACCAAACTAAGAGGAAAAGTAGATTTCTTCATTCTCAAATCTCTACCTTTATATAAATATTATTGATAAATATGAATATCATAATAAAACTCTTACCTATTATACATTTGTATAATACTCCATAACAAGATCCATTCTCCCTTCAAGTAGAATGCCATGGTCTTCAAATTAGGAAGATGGAGAGCTCATAGCCTAATATGAAGGAAGGATCAAGAACATGAAGTTGGTAGATTGATGTCGCCCAAGGCTAGAGATGGATATTGTTAGGCCGAGGAATTATGATGCCTTCTTGTTTGTTGATCAATGTCCAACAATTGACATTGCTTGCATCACAAGAGAAAGTGAAGGAGACATCAACACCACTAGTGGTGGGAGAGAGTGTTCGCATAATGCTTATAAGCAATGGATGCAGGTGCCTCCTCATGCACTTCACAAGAGTGTACATGTTGCATAAGCAAGCTCATAATGTGTTACTCGGACTCTAGTACGAGTATCTGACATGGGTATGGTTTCAAGTGTTTGACATGCTTGTTTCTAGAATCGTTTATATATAATCAATATAAATATTGTCTATTTGTAGTGTCGATGTTTGAGTGTCAAGTATCCAACACGAGAGTCTGGATAGAGTTGCTTCTTCGAAGAAGGCAAGTGATATCGCATGGAAAGGTTGTGTTGAGAAAACATCGTGTGTAGGACTTGGAAGGCTCACAATTAGCATGTTGCAATGAGACATTGTTTTCTGAGGAGATTGGTTGCACGGGTGAGGGTGTTGTGGTGTTGACCCATAGGTATGTAATAACCACGGTGTGAGGGAGAAGATGGTTGGATTAGGAGAGATCAACCTCTCCCTAAGGGGATCACTCATTTAAACCATAACCCTAAAAAGGAGGCTCTATATTATGGAAAATTTTGGGAAAAGAATATATAATATTGCTTTATTATATTCATAGAAGACACCATTGGACTCTAGACACGACCATAATTCTAAAACATTCCTGTGGGATTGAGCCCACTACATAATACCTATAACCTAATAGTCTTAATTGAAATGACAAAAGGTAAAGATAAATATAAATTCATTGAAACTAGGATTTTAGTTGAACCAAACTTAACCTGGTATGGTGGTTCATTCGGTAGTGCCTTCTGATTAAAACAAAAAAAGTGATCCTTTTTTTGCCATCATCAATGTGAAGATAAGTTTCAAGATGAGGACCTGAGGCTTGGAAGCAACTTCACCTCTCTTAGCTGGATTCCTCTATTCTTTTTTACGGTAACCTGATATATGAAGATGATCCCTTTTTTCTGATATGTTTCTTTAACCTTGTACAAAACACCTCTATACTTTATAGTTCCCCAGTTTTGTCTAAGTTGGTCTGACTTATAATGTTTTTCATATAACGTCCAGGGTTCTCATGGCTTTGTCAAGACACACAAGTGGAGCAACACAGTTGGGGCTTTTGTGAATATTGAAGCATCTGGAACTGGTGGTTTTGGTACGATAGTACTCTTGGTTGATTCTTGTTTCTCTTTTCTTTCATCAAAACAATTTGATTCAAAACTTATGGGAAATGAAAGTAAAGTCTAGACTTATAACCTTCTTTCAGAAAATTAATTTAGGAGATAGTACCTGATCGTGGAGAGAATTTTGATTGAATTTATGGTGTTTGACAAAGATCAAGAACACATGCTAAAGTTCTAACTCGGTCATCTAAGATGCTTTAATCTCTCAATAAACACTACTTTAATTGAGACCTAATACCAATCAGATGTTTTTTCTATTAATGTTTTTGAGAAGGGGAAAGGAAAAAAAATCTATGCAAAGGGATTGAAGAATTGAAAGTACAGGGTGATATTTACAATCAAGGAGAGAGATGTGGCGCACTGGAGAAGTAAATAAAGAATAAATGTCTTGGAAAAAATTAGTCTCTCCAAAGTGCTGACATCTCAATGACTCAATTAGCTACATAAAGACTTGGTGAAGATCTCTTGCAAGGCCAAAATGCAGTTGTTTCTCTCAATCAGATTGTCTGAATTCATCCAAGTTCAATGTCTCTGGTGATCTTAATTTCAAGTTGTTTCTCAAGGAGAGTTAGGTGCTTGGTAAGAGCATTCACAAGAGGCAGGAGCAGCGGCCGCAGTGGTAGAATTGTAGCCAACAGTGCTTTGCTAACTGACAATAAAGAGAAGTCAATCTTCATTTTCCTCTTGAAGCAAACAAAGTATATTAAGGATCCTTCATGATTTGAATTTCGTGTAGGACCCCCTATGTAGTTTACTTTTGGGAGCGATCCATGCAGGTGGAAGTACCTTCTGTGGGGCTTTGCTGGTCTAAAGAGGCTTTGCTGTTGAACATGAGTGTCTCTAGAGAATGGTTTTAACCAAGAATTTTCCTGAGCAGTTCAGTGACCAGGACTTCTCTTGCTTTGTTGAGTTTTGTTGTCCATAAAGTTTTGTGAATTGATGCTTAAGCCAATTACAAGAATATGCTAAGAGCATGTGTAGCTTGTGGATCTAATCTTTCTCATCCTGAAAGAATAGATATAGTTTGTTTCCATATTGCATGGCCATGATTCCACTTTAAGCAAAAAAAATTCCACCCCATAGGTCAAGCACATTTGTTGGTGTCATTGAACACTGCTATGGAGATTGTATCCCAAGGGAATCCTGTATCACCACTTAAACAATTTGCTCTTGAAAAAGTTTCTGCACCTGCTACTGAGGTGAACTAAAGCTCCTGTAAAGTGAGGTTGTGACCTGAGATTTACACATTTCACCGAAATTTATGGCCTCTGTGCATGCTTTTAGTAGTTCCCTAATCATTTGAAGAAATATGATTCGGGAACAAGATATGATGGGTGTTAAGAAATCATCAAGGAATCTGACATTTTCCTCTTTGATTTCTCTTCTTATTTTTCAAAATAGTAGCACCATTGAGATGGCTTTAGCATGTACAAGAGATGTAATGGTCTAACAAATACCAAGGTTGATATATCAAATGTTTTTTATAGAGTTCTTCCCATCCTAAAGCTTGATGTTGTAGTTGTTTATATAAATCTTTTCTTCATCCCAAAACCTTTGCAGAATTCATAAAAAAAAGCTATAGGGTTTGTCTGATTGGAGGATAGCTGATGTAGTCTCCTCCAAAGTGAATGAGGATTCCAGGTGGGCATTGAGACCTTAGTTGTGGCAGTAAGAATATCCCATTTGAGAACCGTCATTGGAATGGGTGACATGCCCTAATTTAAGTGGTTTCAAAATGCCAAGGCAATTTGTCATATATAAGTGGTGTACCCCATGAAAGGAACTGATTCTGTTGTTGTTATTTAGAATTACTTTAAGTTTTATCACTCAGATAAACTATAAGCTTTAAGGATATGGCTCTGTTTTACTTGCAACCAGCAAGGAAGCTTAAAATATCCATCCTTTTGAAATTCTATTATAATATAAACCCTTTTTTATCTTTTTAGACATGGTACATCATCAGTTATTTTATTTTATTTTTATTGCTTATTCAGCATTTATGGTTGCACACAGTTTCAGAGTCATTTGTCTATTAGTGTTTTGAATAGTCCAACTGCATATCTCTGTATGCGGCTAGTTGAGTATGTTGCCATTCAAAACTCTAATTCAGTCAATTGAATTATTCCTAGTATTAGAGTGGTTGGGCAGTTTTAAATTTTACTTAACTGAGTTAAATGATTTTGCATTGATACCTCCTACCTTTATGGCTCATGTAATAAGATAGAGTTTCTAGTTTCGAGAGAATCATATCGTCAAGTTCTTTAACTGCATAACTGAGTTCCCAAAATGCAACATAATGTACTGAAAAGTTGGACAATTTTATGGTGAAGTTTGGTTCCATTGGAGTCTCTAGTTCTTAGTTGCACAAGAATTATCAAGGCATGAAGTTTGACAATTTTCTTTGATATGGGAATTCACTGATATAGTATTAACTTGTATGATAGATGACATAAGAAGTTCCCAGATCCTAAACTAACCATTCATTTGATGTCAACATATTTTTTGATGAATTTGGACGTTTTTGGAGTTGCTTTGTTGATTTATACCCTATCAAACAGATTTGGTTTGTCAATCGGGGCCTGGATCCTGGCCTTCGTATATTTATGCCCAATCGGCAAAATATCCAATGGCAACCAGTGTAGCACAGGTAATATTGTCTTCTATACATAATGTATCCTGGCCTTCGTATATTTTTGGAGTTGTTTTGTTGATTTATTCCCTATCTTGCTGTGTTTTCACAAAAGGTCTGCCTTTACCTCATTTAAACTAGAATTACAACTGAAAGTGCTTGGTGATTTCATGGATATAGACTACTTGACTTTTCAGAGACATTGATTAGTTGGTAATTAAAGCTGTTAAATTTGGGTGAAGGGAAATATTCTATTTGCATATGTTCTAAAAGGATAATTAGATGTATATGTAGGATCTCAAATTCTCAATATCACCCTAAATATCAACATGGGAATGAATGCACTACGCCAATGACTATTTATCTAATACCACTAACACTCCTCCAGCTATATATATATATATATATATATATACTATCTATGTCCAACTTGTTACATGAATAAAAAATATAGACGAACACATGACACAAAATGGAAATATAATAGTTGTCCGCAAATGAAATAAACTTTAAAAAGAGCAGAGCACACAATCAATGATTCCTTTGACCTCAAATTAGCGCAAAACCAGCAATGTCTTTAAAATGAGCACTTCAACAAAGAGAGAGGATGAAGTGAAATAATGATGAAAAGAGAACTCAGGAACAAATCTCTTGAGTGAGCTTTTCCTTAAACCTGCACATACAATAAGACACAATAGATTGAGATAAAAAGAAAGTACTTGAGGGTCTTTAAAGAAGATGGATGGCACAACTCAACCATTTGTTGGAACTAGCAAACTCAGAAGATGATGTTTGTCTTTGTTCAAGTCTTCACTGGAGATGAATAATACTGATACTTAAGGATTTTGACAACTGTCTCTGTGGAGCGCTGTTGTTCCTTATACACCAGGCACAACTCTGCCTCTACTTCCTTTGTACACCATCTTCAATCTTCCTTGTTGATTGCCAAATAGGGGTAAGTATCAGAAGTTCAGGTGCTAAACCTCTGATCAAACAGTGATCAACTTCATCCATTGCCATTATCGACTCTGGCATCTTGCATTCACCTTAAAATCTTAGCAAAAAATCATTATATAGCCTGCCTGCGATGAATAGCTGCAGACCACTTGCACACTTCCAACCTGGGAAACCACAAATTTGATCAATCGCCATCCTACTCGTGAATAGATATTTTGCTACTAAACTAGGAGGAATCACTAGAGAGAAATAAATTTTGCTTGTTTAATAATGATTTTGCCTATTATATTTCTAAGATCCTTCAGTTTATTTATTTATATTGTTTATGATTTTGAGGGTATTACTCTTCAGTCTTCATACTTTATTTTGTCTCCAGTTGTTAATTATACTTTTGTAAACAGGATATGTTTGGTATTATTCCTGGAGATACAGACTACAGAATGTTTGCTGAGGATTATGGGAACATTCCAGGACTTGATATCATCTTTGTTTTGGGGGGTTACTTTTATCATACCTCTTATGACACTGTAGAAAGACTATTGTATGTGTCAATGATTTCATTTATCTAAGACCTTTTAATTCTAATATGACTTTGATGTGTTCCAACATATTTATTGAAAGTACTTGAATGCCAGACCTGGAAGCATCCAAGCACGTGGTGAGAATTTGTTCAGATTGACTCAAGCATTTGCAAATTCTTCTGATGTGTTGAATGCTGATGAACGGTCTCTAAAAGGCGCATCACTAGAAAGCACGGAAGGTCGTGCTGTTTTCTTCGACTATCTTTCTTTATTTATGGTATGCATTTTTTCAACTTGGTTCTGCTTGAGGCTCAGGATAATTGGAGGAGACAATGAATTTAGTATATTTTCTTGAATTATTAAAAAACATTTTTATGCTTTATTTCAGGTATATTACTCAAGAAAGTTGTCCATCATTCTTCACAGTATGCCTGTTGTTATCTTGCTTCTTGGAGCATTTTTTCTGCACTTCCCAAATACTGCAGTCAATATCTGGTTTGCAACCTTATTTGATTTTATAAAAGGTATTTTTCCTTATCAATACAGATGCGTTTTTTTGGTTACAACTCTGTAGTCTTTGCATTCTTAAATCTGTGTGATGGTTAAACTGTTCATGTCAATATGTGATTGGCATTATATTTAACCAATAGCTTGACTTTTATTTTCTCATTCTCATAGATTGTCACTAGCCTCATCAATTAATGCTATAGCCAGGAAGAACTGATAACAACCTTGGGTGCTTGAATGATTCAATCACCCTTTCTGTTGGATTTTGAGGCAATGAGGAAATGAATTCAATAAAATTCAGATATAGTTCTGATTGTAATTCAGCTGATTTAATTCTCGTTAGAAAGAACTGACAAGAGTATTTGTAGAATGAAAAGTTGGGTAATTTGCACTAACTGCTATCTGATTGTGTGACACTTTCAAATTGAGACCTCTTAAGATTCTAAAATTGTGTGACACACTTTCAAATGATTTAGTTGGCAAAAAATAATATATTTGTCAGCAAAATCTTGAAATTCTTGCAAGCAATAAATTCAATTACTTGGATCTATTAAGATCTTAAAGAAAATAATTAATAGGATAAAGAATGGATGATTGAAAGGAAGAAGAGCTTTAAGAGTCTTGTGATTGATGTGCATCTCTTTTAGCTAATGTTTATGACTATGGTACATCCCGACATAATTTGGTTAGAAGTGTTGAGCTGCTGGGAAGATGGATTTCTGTCATTACTAGTTTGACAACAATTAAATATCGAGGCAATAGATGATAAAATAGGAGGAAATAAGTTGATGTAGTTAGAACATGTTCAAATGACAGACAAATTCTGTAGTTTAGAAGTGATGAATTAATTGGTTGGAAGGTGTAAGAGATAAAAGCAAACCCAAAAAAAATAGTTGATGTAATAAAAAATTGCTTATATAATTTGAATAAATTACTAATAATATAATTTTGAATAAAAGCTCAATGGAAGTGATATTCATATGACCAACCCCAAATAGTTAGGACAAATGATCATAATGATTACTAACCCATTGAACAAACAGATGTTGACTAATTGTTTAATCAACAACCTTATTTTAATAATTATTGAGATGTTGACTAATTGTTTAATCAACAACCTTATTTTAATAATTATTGAGTTGTTTAAACCTCATTTCCTGTTGCTGAGCTATGCTGAACCATCAATGGGGTTTGGCAGAGCTCATTGGACCACAGCAGGAGCTCGCTGAGACCACTGAACCACCATTGGAGCTTGTCTTCCAATGGAGGTCATTGAGGCTTCATTAGAGATGACTGGAACTCATTGTACTGTCCCCAAAACTCATCAGACAATAGCCACAGATCTTTGTCAGCTCGTCTGCTGGAGTTCTAGTTGAGTTTTATTTGATTTTGTTTTACACGGTATAGAATTAAGTTTGAATCGGAACCAATTAAATCTGAAGTTTCAATCTTTTGTATAGCAGCACGCTTTCCTGATTAAGATGTTGGTAGTTTTCCTTCATATATTCTGATTTGTTTGCAAGTTAAATAGATAAAAATTGATATATAGGATGATGCAATCATATTGCATGCATCAATATCTGTGTTTCTTCTTCAAAACTTAGCTGAAGTTCTGAGCTAACAGTTTCATTTTTCTTTATATATAAGTTTG
Organism: Hedychium gardnerianum; assembly: GCA_038050645.1. Taxonomy (NCBI): domain Eukaryota; kingdom Viridiplantae; phylum Streptophyta; class Magnoliopsida; order Zingiberales; family Zingiberaceae; genus Hedychium; species Hedychium gardnerianum. The sequence goes on from JBBUKS010478708.1 coordinate 12,180, forward strand.
TAATTTATCAACTTATATAATGGTAATGAAGTATCTATGTGACCCCTTCAGAGTTTTTGCTTGTTTTATTAACTTAATATGCCATGCTTTCACTACATTGCTTTTTTTATTTTCTTGCAGGAATGTTGTTTCATGCTCTTAGTCTTGTGTTTGCAATTGTTGTCCCAGTCATGTTTGCTGTTTTAAGATTATTTTTCTCAACCCAGGCGATGAATTGGTAGGTAGTTTTTCCCCCCGGAAATGATTCTCTCATTTCTTATTTTTGAATCTTATGTAGGAGTCTGGTTGAATAAGCATGTACAATGCAATAACTTTGATCAACTATCTGATTTTTCATTTAACCTTTTTGTTATCATTGTTGGGAATTATGGTGCATACACTGTGAGTTGCTATTTTCTTCATGTTGATTATGATAATTATCATAGTAGAAGTTTATTGTCTTTTTTCTAATGGAAGATAGCAATGTACATCTTAATCGGTGTCATACTGGTTCATTATTTTTCAAAAGTTGTTTTCTAGTTCTAGTCTCAGCTCTAATATTTTCATTCTAAGCATTCAATGTAATTTAATTGCATGGCTACAAACAAGAACAAATTATCAACAAACGAGGGTGAAGTTCCTTAACTGCGACATTTCAGAATTTTAACTCAGAAGTGTTAGTGTTTAGCACTCCGAGTTCGATGAAATTTTGTAGCTGCAGGCTGTGAATTTTGTAGCTGCAGGCTGTACAATAATCTTATGAAAAAAATTATTTAGGTGATACGCAATGATATACAAGACACCTAAATCTCACATCTACATTTAAACCACTCATTTTGTTGCCTCCTTTCTTTGTTGCCAGCATGGCGATCTGAGTCTAAACAATTCCAATCAACTTCAATTTTTCTAGAAAGGCAAGAATATCAAATGTTATTATTTGTTAAGAGTATAGATGTAGGAGTCCTTTCATTAACCAAGCTTTTGTATTACTAAGTGGTCATCCATCACATTTATCATTGTATTACAACAGGGGATGTTATACATGAATGTTGCCAGTGTCAGTTAAATATTTGTGTTAAGTTGGGTTAATCCACATGTTCAGCTTATCCGGTCTTCCTGCTCAGGTGGAGCGTTAGAAATATGAAAGTACGAAGCTTCCTCCTCTGTAATCCAGTCAAAGGCTATCCATCAGTCAAATTTATCATCGTTCATGAACAACTTGTGTAGCTTCAAACATCCAACTAGGGGAGTTTGGATGTTTCAAGATTGACCTATATTGCAAGGCAAAGCGAGTCTGTCTCAGGATTAATGCTATAAGACAGGATAGAGAAAGCTCAGAAAAGTTGTCAAAGTCAGTTTGGTTTCTCAAAGTTTGGAACCGCCATTTTTACTCTTGATTTTTTAAATGTGCCCAATTATCTTGTTCTCAACTACTTTATACAATCGGGACAATTTGAGTTGATGTAAAGTCAACTATAAACTTCAATATGTAAATTGATGTTTTTAAAAGTTGAGGTGCTATGGTAAAATAAGGTCAAATCCTTGGAGCCTGCTTGAATTTTTCTTCAGTATTTTACTAGAACCATTAAAGAATAAATAGTACCACTGTTGGTTTTGTTTCGTACAGAAAACTCAATTCTATTCAGTACTCTTATTTTCAGAGAACAACTGTCTTTTTCATGTCTCTGATAACTTTACAATATGATGCAGGGATGTTATCAATTGATTTGTTTTGAAATAAAATTTGTTGTCACTTTCTCTTTAGATGATAGTATATTCTATATTTCCTATGCATTTTAGATTTTGACCTTCTATGTTTCCTGGACTTTTATTGGGAGATATAAACTAATCGCTCATGCTTATAGGTTTGCTCATCCAATTTTGGCATTCTTGATGTTTGTGCCTAGTTCCCTTGTTGGTTTATTGCTTCCAAGAACTACATGGGGAAACTTTGGGCTTTCACAAGAAGCTTCACATTTCAAACTGTCGATAGAGGTTTGGTGATTCTTCTTAGTATGCTTGCTGAATATTATATATAATTTTGATACTTTTCTCAAGTTTTCTGATCACAACTACATTATCTCAAAATTTTAAAATGTCTCCCATGAATTTTTAGATCATATCAGATGAAGTGTGCTTTTGGGGAGCCTTCGCATTATATATTTCAATGACAATGGTAAACCAGTTTTCATCTCTATTTTATGCAACTCCTAATCACTAAATCTCTATGCAGATACCTTTTGCTTTATTCAGGTTTGGCTTTATTTCTCATGTATGTAAATCAATCAAGTCTATTATAGTTGATTATAACCTAGCTGATATTTTCATATTATTCAGAAATAGCAGGGAAACAAATTCTTTCAATGTTCCCACTTGATTCTTGTCATGGATCTTTTCTCAAATATCTTGTGCAAATGATACAGATAAGAAGGGAGATTTTCTTCCAATATTTAGTTCACATGCTGAAAAAGAAAATTTTGAATTGTTAATCTATTATTGGAATGTGTATTTGTTTTTTGTATATCTACCAACACTTGATTGATCACAAACTCGTGTATAATATACTGATCGTAAAGAGGGGTACATGAACAATGACAACTATGCAATTATAAACTGTGAATTAGTGGGTGAAGAATCAGAACTCATATATATTTGATTATCTAAAAAAAACCATGCTCATGTATATTTACATAATTATAAATAGGCCCTCAGCACTCTTCAAGTTGGCTCAAAGATATCCAACAATTCCTGCTTATAAATATGTGTGAATATATGACTTCTCAACGATTTAGTAAATATAATGATTAATTAAGAAGTAGTAATAGACATATTAATTTCCTTAGGATTGCAATTGTATCTTTCCCTTTGATGGAATGACAAACTATTTGAAAATTGTCCTTGCATGAAGACTGGACCAGGGGCAATATGCATGACAGCTTGAATAATATAATGTTTCATTGGTTCAGGAGGACCCATGCAGCTACACAATAACTATTTGAGCCAACAAACTCACATGTGCTTTGGAACATACCTTTCTATTCTGCTTTGCTTCTTGCATTCTGTTTTTCATTTTACAAAGATATTAAATTCCCTCCAAGAAGAACATAATAACCAGGTGAAGATCATCAATCTTCATAGCAGTGCCAAATTTGCTTAAATTGGCCTTGATCACAATAAGGTGAGCCTTTTGCACAGCCTTTAGTGACCAAAAATTCCTTGAGAGTTACCTCTCAATGACCTGGATAGAAAGCTCATGGAACTAGTTGACCACATTTAGTACATTCACAATAAGGGAGGTGTTTACCCGCATAGGTGTGGTACAGTGGTAAAGTACTCAGAGGAGCAATAAGAGGACTAGGGTTCGAATGTTAAATGGGATGAATATCCTGGAGGTCAGCTTATGAGTGTGCATAAGTTGTGCTATGAATTTACTTGGTAGGCGATCTAGGGGGAAGGTCGTCTACCTCTAGGCCGAACACCTAGATTATCAAAAACGATAAGGGAGGTGTCTAGTCTATTAGTTGTAAGATTGTTTTCTTTGCTAGCTATTTTGTTGTATGTATTTTTCTAGCTAGGATAATGATTCTTCATGTAGTAGTATTAGTCTAACATTCTAATCTATAAAAGTGTTTACATATACCGCCCTTTTGTGGTACGTACTTTTCTATTAGATATATAAATATCTCCCCCTTTACTGAGTATTCTCAATGCCTAGAAATACCCCAAGCGTCCAGAGTACTTGGTTTATACGTGTTGGTTGTTGACAGAGCTAAGGTTTCAACCTCTTGGTTTCTACGGTATCAGCACCCAAGAGAATTTTGTTCCTAGATTGAGAGGTGACTTGACATGCTAAATGTTAATGTAATATGATATACTTCTGAATGTCTGATGATATAAAATTGAATTTACCAAACCATGCCCTGAGATTCTCCGAGAGAATGCCTAGCGCTGGTTAGCTAAGTATAAATTCTCTCTCATATTCCCTGCTTAACCTTTCCTGTATTTTTAAAATGCAAACATGGTTTCCCATTATGAGTTGATAATTCCATTCACCACTGTTTTTATCTGAGTTGTCAAGTACTTGTTGCCATTCTGAAAGCTAATTTAAGTTCTTTTTGGTGTCGTTATACATTCTTACGCCTTCCAATGCATTGGTCTCTTTCATGTTTAATTGCTGCCTTGGACTAGCTCGATTTTTTTGGCTCTCTTTTAACAGATTCCATATGCTCTATTGAAGTTGGACATCCTCTAACTAAATACAACTGCCAGTTTCTAAATAAGATTCTCATAATGCTAATCATTGCCAAACTTTTATGCTCACTTGATTCATGAAAACTGTCAAATTATTCATAATACACATTTATTTTGAACAGGCTTATCTTCTGGCTCAGCTTGGTGGCGGTTTCTTAACATATGTGATATCATTATCTATGCTTATTTCTTGGTTCTCCTATCGAATAGCAAGCAAGCATTGTGGCCGTCAATCAGTCAAGTAATTCCACTTCCCACAATTTCAGTTAAACATTATTATTGTTGAAACAAGTAATTATTTCTCTCGAGAGAATTTATTCTAGATACTCCTTGGAACAACTAACCACTAATTGCAAGTTAATCTTTAGTATGATTCTGCCCGACTAGAAGTAGTTGATTACATTTTAAAAAATAGGTTAGTGAATGGAAAGCAGAACTAATTGATCTTAGACAGCTATTTAAAGCATTTTCTTCATTTGAAGTTCAAGTCATCAGATTATTACTCGCTATTCTTCAATGGTAATTTGGCTGAATCTCATGTAATAGGGAAAAAAAGTATTCAATCGTGTTGATCAAATACCAACCATGCATTGACCATATTAGACAATACAAGCCTTCACATAGGCTTTTGTTGGGTCAGACCTACAATAGGCAAGCAAGGAAGCCAGGGAAAAGGAAGAGATAAGGGTTTAGGACAAAGGAGTAGAGCGGAATACACTTGAATGATCCACGTGAGATTTTCAACTTGTGATGGGGTTTGATCTGTCTTCGATTTAACAAACAGGCAGTTTCGGTTAATGACAAAGGTCAGCGAATGATGAGAACACAAGAGAGCAAGCATGAGAAGCTCAAGAATCCTAATTAAACCAGTATTGGTTAACATGTATTATTATATGTTATATTAATAACCTGGTTCGGCTTGGTTTTGGCCCTTGTTAGACCCAATTGAACCTATATTTGAGTTTACGCACCACAGTGCCAGATCGACCTATTAAGGAAATATTAATTGAAGCTAATTAGGTCTAAATTTAATTCACTCTATCCATGCCAAATGTAGGCACGACTTGATATAGAGCCAATTCCACTCCAAGCTGATAATGAAATTGTGACCAAAATCAATAATTTTAAGCTGTGCCTTTCTTTTTCTTTGAAGTTTGAACTGCTGCCTTTCTTCATGAAATCTTCTTTTTGTTTCCCCTGTCACTTCATTATTAAAAAGCCAGTAACTATTGGGCTCTGCTTAGGCCTGTTGCTCACTTGGTCTGGGCTTGATCTGCTGGATTTGTGCCTGGGTGTGATGTTGTTGCAGTTGGTGTTCCTAGTTCAGCAGTAGCTATTAAAGTTGGGTGGCATGATGAGCCTGGTAGCCTCTTTGAAAATTTTGGTGCCACAGATCTTCATTGATAGGGGAAGGACAAAGGTACATGGATGGTGCACTGTAGATGAAAGCCAAAACTCGCAATGATATAATGAGGTGGCACTACGATTAGCATGGGCTGAGTTGAGGGCTCCTAGACACGAGTGGTTGATAATAGATATTCTATGAGTTGAGGGCAACCCTGGGGCGTGAGAATGAAATGGGCATATTTGAGGTCATACAGGGGATCCCTTGTGGTTGCAGGTGCATATATATGACAATGCAAGGGATCCATTGAAGAAGCAGTCCTTCCGTTGTTGCTAAGATCCAGGAGGAATTAGCCAATGTAATTAGAGCAGAGGGGAGGAGATGCCACTTAAGAGGAAGATGGTGTTGATATGTTCGGAAACGGATGATGGACTGAGTTCCAGAGGTGGCTGATTGTGTACTTTTTTCAATGTGGCTGATTGTGTGCTTTTTCTAGATGGCTGCTTGTACATTATGGCCGGAAACTTTAGGCTGTGTCGAGATTAGGAGTTAACTGGGGTTGTCGGCTGCTAGTGGGAGGAGATTCTATGCCGGACAGCTTGGAAATTGGGCTGTTTGGTCACATGGGCTGCACAGCTGCAGTTAAAGATGGCTGTCGTAGAGAAGGAAGTAGTCAGTGTGGGCCCTGGAAGCTAGCAAAAGAAATTCTGTAATCTATAGTAGGTTCCAGAGGATTTTGAAGGACAAAAAGGTAGACAATAGGGTACAAGGAAATCATGCCACTACTACAAATTCATTTTCTCTTTCTCAAACGTGGAAACCTAGGGATTTAGCCGCTTTGATACGAAGTTTATCTATAAACTTCTAGATTTTTTTCTAACAATTTATGATGGGTGATACTCCCACTTCTCAAGCCTACTCGATAAGATAACTTTTGGATAAACAAACAATATGTTACTTAGTCATGCTGCATCAGGTACATACTAATGCTATATTGGGAAAACATAATATCATTAGGGAAAAAAAATCAGGCGCCCTTTTGATTTTTTATCAAAAGGGCAAAATCAAAAAATCAAAAGGGCGCCCCATCCACTATTCAGCCGTGTACAATTACTCAACTATCATCTAGTACTGACTATTTAGTATTGTTCCCATTATTATCTCCCTCTTAAATCTCCCGCCTAAATTCTGAACTGGTAATAGTAGCTGTTGCATATGTTGTAGCAGCTACGAAACAGTAGTTGCTACATATGTTGTAGCAGTTACGGTTTTGTAGTTGCTACAACATGAATGTTAGGTGAGCAGGTCAAATCCGCATTGTAACAACTACGGTTTCGTAGCTGATACAATGTAAATATTTTTGAACAAGTTAAGTATGCATTGTATAAGCTATGAAACCGTAGTTGCTACAACATGTGTAGCAGCTATGAAATTGTAGCTGCTATGAAACTGTAACTGCTACAACACGCCTGACCGGCTCATGATTTAGGTGGGAGATAATAATGCGAACAGTACTATTGGGGGTAGTTGAGTAATTGTATACGACTCAACAATGGGGTGGGATGCCCATTTGATAAAAAATCAAAGTAGGGCGCCCCTTTGATGATTTGGAAAAAAAGGAGCGCCCTTTTGACTTTTGCCCATATCATTATACGAAGTTGATGTGACGCATACTCATTTCTATTACAAGAGGTGGAATGCTTTGGGGTCATTCTGTACTTGCTCTGTTTAAGAACGTATTTATGCAACAGAATAAACCCAAAGACTTGAAGTAACTAGGCCTGTTGCTCAAAATGTGTGTTCACAACTGGCAACTGGCATTCTATGACTATTAGAGTGTGTTCACAATTGGCAACTGGCATTCTATGACTATATGAGTCCCCAGCAGTCATCTGGCATAAGTTCACAAATCAATGATCTAATTTCTGCAATTATTTACTGATATGCTTTGCTTTGATCCAAAGCACGAGAATGAAAGAGGATATCTGATAAAATCTACAACTGATATCAAATCATTACTAGTTACTCAGTGATACCTGGAAGACCAATGTTTTATGATGAACGTCCTGTTAGAGACTAAAGGATGATAAGTTAAGATTTTTTAGATATTAAAATAGCCTACCATCCATGTACATAATAGGGAACTCAATTTCATATGATAAGGCATTCAAGAGTTCAACCAGCTGAATATCCTCCCACTGTACTTGAGTTTACCATTACACGGTATCCAAGGTAACTTATATACGGAAAATTTTCACCGTTGCTTATTTCATTTAAGCTATTCTTTGGCTTATATTGAAGTTTATATATTTTCATTTTTGCATGGAACAAAGACAATTCCTTAGGTTGGGGTATCATGCTCTTATGTGGTCGTGTAACAAATTTACAGGTCATTAGCAGGCTATTTGATTCCCATGATCCCTAGTCTTTTATACTCAGTTTATTATGGTGGGTTTCTTGTCCAATTTCTGATTGAAAAGATGGGTATGATGGGATCACTTCCACAACCTTTCGGTTAGTTTTCTGATCTTGTTTCTTTTTATCCATAGGATAATCATGATTTTAAATCCAAAAATTCATATAAATAATGCTAGTTATGATAATTGCTAAAGTATCTTCTCTATACATTTTAACCATGCCTTCTTGCTTCTAGATCTTCCAATTTTTTTTTAAAAAAAAAAGCAATTGTCCACAAAATCTGTAATCATCATGTTTTAAAAAATGACTATGTCAAATATTCAAAACCAAGTTCCATTAGTTATTATTGCTTGGATGCACTCTCTGCTCATGCTGGATCATGCTTCTTGTAATTTTTGCAGTGATTATTCTCACATGATTTAGCTATCGTTTGTTTTATCATGTGATTGTTATACCTTATAGTAGGTAGGACCAATAAATTGTCAATTCAATGTTTTTTATCTATTTATTTTACTCAAACTCTTATCATCCTTCAGCCGTGTTGGTTCCAACTATTTGGGTGATCTACATGAACCTTTTCTCTCCAATGTGCTCTATACAAGATTACATCAATATTGAAATCTCTTTACTTTAATGCACCTACAGTTTTCTATAGCCTCTCTCTACTCCAATTATCTTTAACTCTCATCAATTCCACTTATCTAGCTATAATATAGATTCTTGTCTTTGTAAATGTCTATATGACCTTAACTATTTACTCTCGTTCATAAAACTTGCTGCTGGGTCTGACAACTACAAGTGCCTAATTTTAACCCAAACTATCAATTGAAATACAAAGAACAGAAATGAATGGGATCTAGTTGTTGATAAAGTGACTCTTTTGCAGGATATTTTGTGCAGGATGCTGTAGTTGCAGCTGTAATTGGACTGGTGACTGGTTGGTGTGTTGGCCCACTTTTACCAGTTGTTGGTCATTGGTTGGCGAGGTCATCTGTTTTGCAGTGCTTGGTACAAGTTACTATCCTTGCTTTGGCTCTTTCGTCCCAGTTTTTTCCATACAGTGTTGATGCACCAAAGAGGGTTGTGCTTCAGCACACATTTGCTACTGTAGGTATGTTACTACAAAAGATATACATGCCATATGTTAGTAGAGGAGGTGGTACCAATTTTCTGTTTTAACTGTTTCTTTTAATAAAATCTTTTACAAATTTGCTTTTTTCATTATTTTTCCCGATTTCCTCAATTTTCCTGAAACAGCACATGCAATTTAAATTCGTTTATTTCTGCTTGAAATTCATTCTAGATCAATGGGTTTCGACCCATCATCCATCTGAATGTGGCACCCGAAAACAGTTGAGAATCTGTTTAATTCATAAACTAAAAGGAGTGGTCATTATAAATGCCAGCCTTTCACTTGTTTCCGTTTCTTACTGGAATATATTTCCTTTATATGTTTAACACACTGGACTATACGCGCATCATCCTACAGCCTGAATTACAGTTAAAAATATTTTAAAATTTGTAATCACCTATTACCAAAATGATACCAGTAGGTCCCTTATACCAGACAACCCGCCTACACTTACAATATCATTTAAGATAACATTCTGCAAAATAAAAAAGGGTAATGGAAGGAAGAGGAGAGGAGGAAGAGAGGAACAGGAAGGCCAGCCTTTTATCTCATTTTATTTCTAAGCTGAAGAGTAAATACAAATGTACACCCATTCTTTGCCCTCTCTCCCATTCTGCTGCCATGCTGCTCCACGTTGTGGGAGCAGCACAAACCCTACCGAGATTCTAAACACTAGTTAAAGGCAGAAACTTTGTGCAAATTTTAGCATTTGCTGCTTTCAATTCAACTCTTGCTTCCCGGTGTAAAATATGTTGTAAAACACGAAAGGTTACTTCAGTTGGAATGCACGAGATGTTGACGTCATAGCTGCAATGTCTTGTTGGCATTCCTACTGTACTTGTTGGACGTATACACTAGTTTGTGATATGTGTTGAGGTTGAAGCTGCTTTAACTACCCAACAACATACTGTGCAGCTTTTAACCTTTGGATCCCATAACAGAAATGTTCCTAAATTCAAAAAAAAATCTTGTTAGGATCACAGATTAAGTTGTTGGACCACCTCAGTCCATTCATAAACCATGATGCTTCAAGTCCATACTATCACTATCTAAGACGATGTTTGTTTTTCACATCTGCTTGTATTGTGTACCTGTTGCATTCATGTTTTCTAGTTTATGTGGTTGCTTATGCAAGTGCAATATTGCTCCTTTATTTTGTATTGATCAAATTGCCAGGTTCTGACAAGATTGTGTCTTCAAGCTATGATTTTGCTGTTGTGGATGCCAATTCCTTTTCTTTCCTCTTTAAGAATGCTCCTGAAGCTTCGAAATTTCTGGGCATCAGTTCGGGATTGTCTGAAGAGAACTATAATTCTGATGGTGGCACTTGGGTGGTAAGTGAATTGTTGAATTTAGAATTAAGCCTCACTAGTTGTTGAATTTATATTCAATAGTTAGTATTTATTTTTCAAAGGCAAATCATCTCTACTATCTAATTTTATCAAACCCCTCCCTCTTCACGGTTGCAAGTCTTGCAGTCAGGTGTTTGTTTTGTTTAAATACTTATTATGTGTAGTTTGTAGTTCTACCTACCTTTGTTTTGGGATAATTATTGGAACTTATGACTGGGAAACTTGCTTCCCTATGGTTTTCATGGACTGCTAATGTATTCGCTACAATTGCTATGGTTTTCATTCTCTACATTTGCTTGTCTTTCCACTTTCATGAGATTCTTTACTATAATAACTGTTGCCTTAATAATTGTTTATTTTACTTTCTGAAATTTAACAAATTCAACACACTTATGCTTGATTAACTGATGAATATTTGTTTAAGCAACATGCAAATAGAAACTTAAATAATCTTTTTATCCAAAAAAAAGACAACACGAAAATTTACAGCATCTACGAGTTTAACTGGTTCCTCGTTTTGCAGGCGCTATTCCCTGTTTCTTTCTTGTTCTCTGGAAGTTTGAAATTCCCTGTCGAAGGTTCTAAAATATTAGATCACTATGCAACTTTGCCACATGTGTCTGTTCGTGATTCTGTTTCGATTTCTGAGACTGGTCGCCGTAGGCTCCATTTGGAACTTCATCTAGGGTAATTATCACTTTGAAGATAATGTTCTATTTGTGTATAGAAGTAGAATTATATACATCTCTCTTTAAATGCTTCCTTCTATATGAAGTAGAGATTTATTTTGTTTGAAATTGGTACAGCTCGGTAGGCGAGATTTGGGTGACCGTCCTCAACATCACAGGTCCATTGTCGAATTGGTCTTTTGCAGATTACAGGCTTCCAGGTGAACGCCATGGTTATTTGCTTCTCTTGCCTCTAAATCCATTATTCCAGAATTTAACCTGTTGCCTTTTTTCGACCCTCCAGCTCCTGAAAGTATTAATGGTGGTCCTCCATCATACATATGCAGACTTAGTGGAAGTAGCAAGGATAACTGGACTTTCTGGCTAGAGGTAGTCCTTAATATGCCTTTTATTTAAGCCAACATGGATGTTCTCATGTTATATTGAACCTCGAAACCTTTAATTCTCCTTGCTTGAGTAATCCATAAACTTAAAAGGTTTCTCAAATTAATTTTGCACGCATGTTGAATGATTTACAGGCTAACAATTCCGAGTCATTGAGGATGGACGTTGCAGTGCTTGATCAGTATCTTGTCAATGACACTCAAAGATTGAAGAGCTCCTTCCCGAGTTGGGCAGACATAACCGCATTTACAACCTTTCTCTCAAGCTATTACTTGTAGGTACCGAATCCAACTTTAGTGACCACAAAGTGCGACCTTTGTTGCAAAGTCCACGTGTACATTAGCTACTTCAAGGAAATGATATAGCTTCTTTTTCTCTCATTATTTCCCTTTCTCCTGAAACAAAGATTTTAAGTTGGGAGACATTTTGCTAGTTGCAACTGTTAGGAGCTTTTTAGTTCCTCGTGTTGGAAAAAAAAGGCATAGCAAGCTGACCCAATTCGTGATTTTGAGCATCGATCTCATGAGATCATCTTGTGATTGGAATATATATAACATATATAACAATATAATTGCAGCGAGTTGTAATTGAATTGTTCTACTAAATTTTGCATGTCTGATTGTTGCATGTGTTAACATTGGCTCATGTCATTTTCTCACTGTTTTTGTTTTGAAGCTTAGTGTATATTCTTGTTGCTACTTGAACTACCAGCGGCCAGGTTTTGCGTACATAAAAAAAACCCATCTTGCTACTCAAATCTGCATTCTTATTGTCCATGGAGACTTTGCCTTTGCCAAGGTAATTAGGGTTGAGTTAGGAAGTAAATATGGAATGTAGATTACATCGCCATAACCAACTAGAAGCCAATTAGCTCCAAACCAATTACGTGGAACTTTCTCCACTCCTAGATCGCTCTTCTTTGTCGCAATTATTTAAAAACAACTCGATCACAATACAAAACAATATTAGTATCAATTCGACCTTAAATCACATTGACTAAAAATATTTGAATCTCTCACTACCTCTTACGTCATCCACTCTAACAAATTTAATGATAAAATAGATCCATCGTCTCTGAATGATACCATCTCAAAATAATTTCTTTAGTTTTACTTCGAGATGAGATAATATTGCAAAAAAGAACCAGAAAAAAGAATTTGTGATCTGCTACAGATCAAGTATCAAAGAACAATTATCTGGTAAATAACAGCCATCACAGAATTAATTTTGTATAAGCTTAATAAACCTAATGTTGTGATGTTTCCATGGGATTTATACATGTCTCAAGGCTGCACAGCTTCCAGTAACTTTTCGTAAACCTGCCTCGCAGATAAATCCTCAATCTGAAACAAGCATTCAAATATATAAGCATATGCACCGTGTGGCTGGATATTTCAAGCCTTAGAAATTGATCTAAAAAATATTTGCAGATTTCAACATCATGATTATAATTCTTTTTTTTTCCATTTCAAGGTTAGTAGATTACAAGATGAGTGCAGTGCTGTTATATATTCAAGTCAAGATCAATATTGACAAGTAGATTTAACCTCCATCGAGATAGTTCTATGGGCCATAAGGCCATACCTGTGCCACTTGCATCTCTTTCAGTTATGTTAAGTTCCATAACTTGCCATTTGATTGACCTAGACTCCTCGTAAATTTAACTCAAGGTCATGTTTAAGAGGAGAAGAGAGAAGGGTGGTGAAGGACAAAAAAGTTGTGTTTACTCGGGGGGGGGAATTTACAGGAAGGGAAATGGAAAAAATAAATAAATAAACTAAGTTCTATAACAACTGCACATTTACTTGGATAGAGGCCAACATAGATATGCTATAACCTACTACTAGTACATGCCAACTTGAGAAGGTTATGCTCCAAGTTATGATATACTACTTATCAATTATTGCATCAAACAATTAACGGACACTCATTTTAAAATCTATCATAATAATGATATGTGAACTCTTCTTATCAATTATTGCCGACTGGTTTTTCTAAGTTCATAACAATCATCTATATACCTAATATTTTGCAATAATTCTCTTACTGTTTGACGTCTCTTTATATGACAGTCACTGACATTTGAAGCTCATAATACTTCCTGACATATAAACGCATCAATAAGACTAAGGTAAGCCAAGGGATATGGCTGCAAGTATATTTTATATAGTCTACTTTTTATCTTTCATTATGTTAATGAAGTGGCCAACAATTTGAACCGAGAACACAACTCTTGATAACCAATATTAGATTGTAATCCAAATAAAGTTTATTAGAAGTAAGCTTCATCATCAATTGTAACTCCTTTTTCCACATGAATGGCTTGGTTGGGATGCCTCTTCTTAAAAGCAAGTTGCTAGAGTAGGCAATGCACTTTCAAAATCTCGACTCTTCACCATTTTGGAAGGCAGGGTGTGGCTTAATCTTTCAGCAAGAAACATGGAGTCGAAAGAAGCTGCTGCTAGCAGAGGAATGAGTTGTTTCTTGGGCTCGCCAAGGGAAAGAGGACAGCCTCCATCTATGGAGACTAGTTAGTTGAATTGGCAATTGGTTGTCTTTCCTGCCTAGGCATATTTGTGTTTGTTGGAGCATATTCTGTGTCAACGTTTCTTGATTCTGTTTTAGTGCTCTTAGCTCATATGTTTTGATGGTGCATGTTTCAGGTCTGGTTGAACTAGTTTACTCATGTAATCGGACAATATATTTTGCGTGAATGATTTAATTTGGCCATGTCGTTTTTTAATACATGTGTATATTGGATCATTATCAAAATCAAGTACAAAATTACAGTATCTTACAATGAGAAGCTTTGACTTGTTGTTCCATCCTCTCTGTAGGGTCATTTGGCTCAATCTTAAGCCTAACACCTGTGGAAAAGAATAATCAATATGACTCCAACTATATCAAATAAAGTTTGAGATTTTAGCATTTATAAACAAATCAAACCTTGCCCATGAATTCCAAAAGCTCACTGTTAGCTTCTCCTCTAGCAGCTGGAGCAGCTATAGTAACTCGAACATCATCGGCATTGACTCCTGATGAAAATAATGTCAATTCAATATGAAATAGTCATTATGCACATAGCTTACTTGCAAAAAAAATGCAAAGGAAATATAAATATATCAGCTTACCAAGACAACTTTTTCAAAAAGAACTCATAAAACAAAAAGAAAACTTGTTAGACAATTTGCTAAGTAGAAAAGAAAATGAGTTAGTTGCCTGTGTGAAACTATAATTCTAAGACGTACGCTGAGCCTTGCACTCTAGCCAGCCACATCATGGCAACAAAAAAATGTCACTTTAAATCGTATTGTCCAGGTTGCTAGGAATATGAAGCCGTAGAAACTAATAGTATGTTTGGTTCATAGAATGGAATTTGTAAACACCAAAATAGTTATTCAAAGAAGATGAAATTAGAGTATAATAGAAAGTGAATATGTATTCATTGGATTGATTTGCCATTTAAAATCTCATGATATCTTGATAGACATGGACTAGGTGCCACATTGTTCCCCCTCACAAAGGCATATGATAATTCTGATGTCTTCTTTTACGCCAGTTGCAACTCGTTCTTGGTTATAAACCTCCCTCTGGCTTCTTCTCCAGAAACCAATATACCCACTTCATCTCCAGTGGTTCTATCACTTCTCTGGCAGAAAGACCCTTCAACATCACCTCTTGTAGCTTCTACGTTCTCCATGCAAAATGTTATATCTCCTCCCTCAAAGTTACACAATTAAGAAATCTCCAATCTAGTTAAATTGTTTTTTCTTCTGAAACGCAGCAGAACCCAAGAAAACCTTCTTCCTTAGTAGTTTCTTCCTTTTTCATGGTTCTACCCTCCAAATATGTACACTGGCACGATGTGCTGGCTGATGACTGATGCTCTGGCTCAAAAAGCTTGGATTGATTCACAGAATAACAATCTCAACATATGATACAGGAATAGCAAACAAGGATTTAGAGGGAATAACAGTTCTGTGAGGCTTTTATTCCAAGGTCATTTGTAATCAAATGAAGGAATAGTAATTCTATCATAATATTACAGAATGGAATAGATATAATAGCAAACCAAACATGGTGTAAAGAACCAAGAAAGGCTAATTTATGTTGTTGATCTTCTGACAGATCACAATTTCCCCAAAGATTGAGATGGCACAATCATGATCTAAATAAATGAGTTTTCACACAATGCGTAAATAGCAGCTACCAAATAAGTACTCAATACCCTTCCATGTCCAGACCAAATAGAACCAAACTCCAGAATTTTAATGTGCATATGAATAGTAGAATCAACCAAATGGGAGATAGATAGTTACTTATTATGGCTGATCGTTGAGCACGGTCTTCTACTTCTATTGCTACTTGAACAAGGCCACCATCCAACTGGGATATGCATGGGGGTACAGGAGCATCCTGTAAATATTGTTTTTACCATGATGGCACATATATGAAGTTTAATATTACTATGGCTAGAAAAAAAGATTTCAATATCTAGAAACAAACTGCATAAAAAATCGCAACAGATGATGCCACTGAAATTGGGATATAAAATTGAATTTATACATAAACCAGAGATTAAAACCATAGCAAGTAAAATATTTCAGTAAATACACGTCCCCAAGAGTCATGCTATCTTTATGTAGGGCAATTTATGACAGAGTAAGGTAGATACGAGTGCTACAGTTGACACAAAGTAATAGTTTTCAGTTGGAAATGTCAGCCTCATACAAGTTCACTTCTATCTTGCAACTTTACTTTTCTTCCTCTTTATATAAAATCATAATTCATAAGCACTACTAACACCAACAGAAAAGAAGTAACAGCATCAAAATCATAAATACACATTATTAGGTTTTGTTATCAAATAAGGATAAAAAAAGTTTATGAATACCTAGTATGAATCACAAATGAAAGGGCATTCAAGTAAAGGCCAATAAGGCTTAAATGGTGCATAAATGAAGTTTGAAATAACAAAAATCAGAGAGCTGGCAGTGTTATACTCATTTTCCCAGTCTTGTTATTGGTCTTATGGATTCACATGCTTAAGTTTTGAAAAAGGTAGACTCAACCATCATTCTTAGCTTCATGGGGTGACTTAATTTACATACAGAGAGAAATGGTTGCAGCCAGAGCATAAGTCCTAATGAGTTATGAAATGTATGGTTTGATTTAACTTGCCTAAAATGAAATACACTTTCAAGGGAACATTTAAACCTGTCACTATGCAAAATTCTATTATGCTCAACAATGGCATATATAATATGCCAAAAAGACTCATGCCTAAGCATCAGAGCAGAAAGACAACAATAAAAGGTAATAAGGAAAACAAATAGTGCTAGCCCGATCGAAACAGTTCGAAATGTAGTACAAAATAACCTTTTAGTAACAAGAATGCACCTGTGGGTTTGTTTCTGCAGCTACTGAACTCAGTGCACCATCAACAATATAAATGAAAGGGGCATGTTCCAAACCTTCTTCAGAGCGGTAACAAACAAAAAGTTCACAACCGACACAGTTCATGCGATATTGCTTTTCCAGTTTTCCTTCACCACTACAAAGAAAATTCATATGTTCCATAAGCTATTATCATTTCAAACAGTGACTGAAGCAAGTCACGAGAATGTTAAACCTATCAGGAGAATGGAGAAACAATATGATATAACTATAAAAAAGGGCAGAACCTAACAATATGTTACACCTATCATGCTGAGTCGTACACCATCATCCCCTAACATGAGTGGCTTGTGCAATTGTCAACGAGGCAATGTGGCCCTTCATTTGTTAGCATGACTACATCCCCTTTACCTTGCTTTTGAGCAAGTAATACATTATATAAGGAGCATTTGAGGGTGAGTACAGAGTTAAGATGAAACTTCTTTTAGACATTACCTAAATAGTTCCCTTACATGTTGGTGGGTATTAAACAACAAAACGTGAAGCATACGGTGCATACCGATGAATGAAGTGCGTTGTGGTCTTGGTTAAGAGTTAAGAGTTAAGACCTTATGCGATCGAGGTATCTGTTTTGACCTTGTTATTCTTATTTGCATGTGTTGTTGCTACAATTCTTGACCTCCAAGATATTCATCATGGTAGATAAAAAATAATTCTTACTTATTGCTTGCTAATTTGACAACTTAACATTAGTATTATGTGTTATCTGTTTAATTGCATCATACTATAGTTATAGTTCACTTTTACTGCTATCATTATTTTCAGTTCATGATTATACATATGCATCATAGATAATAACACAAAATGATTATTGCTTAAAAGGTTTTCGCTAGCCCGTTGGCTTACTCACAAGTGCTCATTTTTCCAGTATCTCACCCTCGATCTCATATTGATGAATGTGTGGATTGTCCGACAAGGACATTCATACCCGTGATGAGCGTACACAGAGTTCCTCTACTTTGAAGAGTAGGGGAGACTCCAAAAGTCACACACTCAATTTTGTTACAATAATCTTAACATGCTATATAACAATTCATGATACTATTAGCTTATATGTTTCCTTGCAAGCTACATCATTCTTCCTGCTATTGCACATGATATACTGTGCATTCCTACCAACTATTTCCCTAGTTGACATCTTTGATTGTCTTGCCTCAAAATTTATTCAAGGTAAGTTTCTAGGTGATAATCTAGGTCATTAGATTGCTCAGAGATGGATTGCATGACTATCTTGAAGGTTTTGGTTTTCACAGACTTGTCAGCCAAATTTATACAAACTTGAAAACAAAGTTGATTTGAAATAAATAACAAAACATTTCCCACAAATTATTGATGCTAGATAAATCTACTGGAATTCAATGTTTTGAAGCAAATGATTGATTTAAGGCCTCAACAACAACCTGTAACTAAGCTAACCCACTTAGAGCATTCGCTAATTTCAGTAGACAAGGAAATTAATTCATTCCATTACAAGCAAGTTAAATATCCAAGTACAATATGCCATATCATTCCAATATAAGGAAAAAAACAACAAAAAGATCAAAATATTTAAGAGATTGTATATCAATCCACCCAATGTAAATATGTACCGTTTTAGAAGAACTTTTCCTGCCTCCTTAACGTTCAGCCTAGAAAGATGTTTCATCTTGTCCAGTACATGTGCTTTGTCGGTCTTTCGCCTAGGCATCTTCTGCAATTGAGTATCTTCATAACAAACACATCAATATAGAAGATAATTGACAATTTTTTTCAACAACTGTAGAAAGTAAGGAACAACCATTTACCATGTGTAAACAAAGTTTAGGTTTATGGAAAGTAACAAGAACCTTCACCATGTATAAACAACTTTTTTAGGTTTAAGAAAAGCAACAAGAACCTTCCATAACCTCTTGAATATTCAAGATTTAGGTACAGAAAACTGGTGCAAAAAGTATACTTAGAAATCACAATTTAAAGACATTTCTGTTATGGAATACAACTAACTAAGAAGGACCCAACCATAATGGCCTAAGAGCTATTATTCATCACGACTAAACCAAGTTAGTCCCAACTATTAGGTGTGTTACATGATTTGTCTGTTGAACTCTATGTAAGGCATATTACAAGTCGTATTCAGATTTCTTAAATTGCTTTGGCTAAGCTAACTAGAGAATTCCCCTTCTAAGCCTTACACCTTTAGCTCAACTTGTCTAACTAACTGTACACATGTTGGTTGCATTGTTGTAAATCTTTTATTTATCTCATAACCCCAAACATCCATCTTAGGATAATTTCACTGTTGCTATATTTTACAAAATTTTCCTTTTAGTTTGAATAGCACACAACAACCACAATGCTCCATGAAAGCTTGGCGACCACCAATTATTTGGCTTTTTGCATGGTAAATATGAATAGAAATTTCTAGAGAAAAATAGAAAGAAAAAAACTATTGTTAATCAAATCAAACATTGTCAGCAACTAGCACCTTACTCTAATTTACACTTGACATGAAATAATGCATAATACTAGGTGTCCCAAAGCCTTGGAATGTTGCACTGTTTCATTCACTTCACATATATGGAGATTATATTTCTACAAATTTTGATCATTTTTCTTCTTTAGGGTATTTCCATTGTAACATTTACAAAGATTTCTCCTTGACTAAATGATCCTTAGTCCTTACAAACAAACAAGAAGAAAACGTGAGTTTGAACTATTAGGGGCCAGCAACATGGCCATCATCTTTATGTTGAACCCTTTATAGGATACATAATCCTTGGTTGAATTATTCTCAAACATGAAAAAGGGAAATAACATTTGAAATATTTATATGGATTGAAGAAGACTCTATGCTTGTAAATTATTGTGGATATGTATTATAGAACTAGACGGATAAAGATAGTTGAGCGAACAGAAAATCACAAGGAGATAAATTCTTGCACAAGTTCCTTTCATTAGGCTTTTTCCAAGATTTTGAAAACTATGATAATTAGAGATAACTAAAATTATCAAAGGGCACAAACGTAATTTAGGTATCATGTAGGGTATAATAGCAAACTTTTTTAAAAAAATAACCTCGCCTAATAAACTCTGAGTATCGCACTCACTTAAACAGACCTGCTTCATCGATGCACCATCAACCCTCTACTAAAAGTCTTATGTAAAAATAAGCAACAGAAGGAGCATACAAGCCATAGAGCTCTCGACTTGGTGATACCCATTCAATTAAACCGCTCAAGGGGAAGGAATACTACTACAGTTGGACAAATTCACTGCTCAAGACATAACATGTCACCAAGTAGGCATTAAGAATGCATGCTCCTCCAATTTATCCATCGTTAAATGATAATTCAGAAAAAAGAAACTATTTTTTAGAGCAACCTCCTTAAATACACCGAGTCTACAAACTGTTCGCCAGCAAAAACACCTCTTTCGAGAGAGCACAGCCTGCGTTGGTTCAGATCGGAAGTAGAACCAAACTTACAGCGCCAAGAACCAGGACCTTGCTCGTAAATTAAAGAAATCAAAAACCCTAGAAAAGGGGAAGGTGCGGAGGAACAACGGACCCGTGATGAGCACGTGAGAGCTGCAGTGCTTGCAGTAGTAGACGAACAGATCGGAATCGGGACCGTCCGGCGCCGCATCTTCGCTCGAGTAGGTGTGCGTCGTCCGCTTCGGCATGCTGCTTCTTCTCGCCGGAGTCGCCTCGACTGGTTCGCTGAAAGGGCTTGCGGGCTTGGGCTCGCTCGAATTCGACAAAACGGTTCCTCAGGGCTCTCTTTTATCAATTTTTTTATCGTTTTTTTTATTGATATAAAATTTACTGCGTGGTTAATTGGATAAATTGTCCTCAACTCCCAAACATTAAATTCAATTTATATATAAAAAAATCCTCTTCAGTCCTATATCAGAAAAAAAAAATTCCACAAATTTTTTTTTTTTTTTGCTTCAACTCCCTAAATAAATTTTAAAATAAAAAAATTATTTTACTTAAATTTAGATATCTATTTTTATTAAATAATATATTAATTTCTCTATAATTTATCTCTCACTTCTATAATTTTTTAATATTACATATGTTAATGATAAAAATAATATTTAATACGTTTGAGTAAAAATAATATTTAATATTTAAAAATAAAATTTTATTTTTTAAATTTAGAGAATTATTCTTTATCAAATCTAAATTTAGAGAATTAATAAGATAATTGATGTAGGAAATTTTTTTAAGTAAAATATAAAATTTAAAATAAAAATTTTATTTAGGGTATCTATATGGATGCTCTAATACATTTATTTAATTATTCTTTTTTTTATAGATATAAAAAATTCAAAAGATGATATACATTTTCTTAAATTCAACATATTTAAATTAGAATTTAATATATTTTTTATCAAATTAAATTATTATTTTTTATTTGTTGCGAGAGAACAGGAGTTTTATTATTTTTTATAAGTACACAAAATTTAAAAAGAGATATAATTCTTTTTAAATTTAGTACTATTTAATTAAAATTGAGTATATTTTCTATTCAATTGAGTATGATTATTTTTCTCGAACTCATATTAATTAATTGACCTAGACTGAATTAATCAGATGATTTTAATTAAATAATATTGAATCTAGAATAAATTATATTTCAAACTTTTATATTAAAAAAACGAAGAGTAATTAGATAAATCAGAGTATTAGGAGTTGAAATAAAGAAAAAATTGTATATAGGGAGCGGAAAAAAAAATTAACGCAGAGATTTAAGAAAAATTGAGTTTGGTGTTAATTATTTAACTGTCACCTTTCTATTTTTAAACTCCTATATTTTTGAGGCCATAATAACTTCAAAAAATGCTTTATTTTATCTTAGATCATACACAATTATTTTCTTATTATATTTTTTTATCTTCTACACATATATATTTATATTTTTTCTATTAAGATTGAGAAAAAAATAATCATCTTATTAAATCAAAAATGTATATATAAAATAGGATACATAATCTTATATAATTTAAAAAGACTCTATATAAAAAAAATAAAATATTTTAAAATTTATAAATAAATAATTCTAATAAATATATATAATTTAATATATATTTTTTCTTTTTTATCTATTTATTCTAATAATAAATCGATAAATTTAAGAATTTATTTAGATATTTTTTAATCGATCTAAATCTTTCCTCCCTCCTAATTTCTCTTAATTGTGCCCTGCGCGGGATTGCCTCGCATGATTTATTTATTTTTTAATTTTCTTATTCTTCATTTATTTATTTTTCCATTTTTTTTAGGACTTTTTTATTTTAAAATTCTTCTCCAATTTCCTAAATTTTCAATGGGCATCAAATATATTAGTATAAAATTAAAAAGAGTAATCTTTTTTTATCTACATTTTAAAAATAATATATATTTTTTCACAATTTATAAAAACAACAACCTCACTTATAATTTGATATTGAAAATACTCCTTTATGCACTAATTGAGTCGAACTTTAGGAGGAATAATTTTGGCCCAACTTCAATGAAAGCTATGTAGGCGTAGGACGATTGAGTTGATAATTATACAAAAGATTTATCCAATTTAAGTGAAGATTGAATCTAAATAAAAATTATGAATATATTTTCTTATATGAAAAAATATTTTAATTTCTTAATTTATTTTCTCCCAATAATATAAGACAATCGTAAAACCACGAGGATGATAAAATTTATCTTATGCCGAATATTTGAAATTAGTGTAGTCTCAGGGCATGATCGAATTAATCATCGTGTGAAAAATTTATTAAATCCAAATAAGAGACGAATCTCGATAAAAGTCATAGATATATTCTTTTCATTTCAATTTCTTAATTTACATCTTATAGGACAAGCATGGAGGAGTCGTCAACCCCCGTGATTTACCTCCTCCGTGTTGGTCCTGGGACGGACTAGCGGGGGCGCTGGGGGCGAGCGTTTCGCCTTTTGCCATAGTGAAGTGTTGATATAAGAACACTACAAAAAAAAACCAATAATTTAGGGATGAAAATTAGCGACAGAATTAATTCGTCGTAAATTTATAATGAAATTAGCGACGAAAATAGATTCGTCACAAAACAACAACGAAATCAACAAAAAAATCATCGCAAACTTAGCAATCGAAATAAATCAATTGACTAAAGAGGTTAATAATTTGAAAGAGTTACTATTGCAAAGGATGAAGAAATGAGATAAAGGGATGACGCAATGAGGCAAAGGGATCAGAAAGTTAGCGATTTGTGCCAACAACAAAACGTCATCATGCAACATCTCCGATTAGCCTCCGCTCAAAGTTAGATTCCTCCTCGTGATGGTGATGATGGTGACGATGGTGACGATGACGATGGTGGTGATGATTGTGATTGAAATTGATGTATGAATATTATTTGTCATATATTTAGTGGTTTTCGCATGTTTAGTATTTTTAGTTCATTTGTTATTTGATTAAATTTATGAATTTTTGATTGGTATAACTTGTTTTAGACAAGATCGCTAAGGAAGTTGATGACAAATGAAAATTTATATCGGAAAAAGTCAGCATTTATATTAATTTTGTGTTAGTTTATTACTGTCACTCTGTATTTTTATATTAATTATTTTGTTTTTTGTTTTGATCTTATGCAAGAAAAGAAGTGAAGAGGAAGAGGAACGGAAATTGAAGAAGAAGAAGAAGAGATAGTATTTGAACATTTATATTTGACTAATATCATGGGATATGTATTGGATTTGTCTTTGTATTACTAGACGTTTGTGATATTTGATTTTGTCATCAGAATTGTTATGTATCAAACTATTTGAACTTGTTTGATTTTTGTTACGATGTTTGTGAATATTGTTTGTGATGTTTGATTTTTTGTGATATGTGATGGAATTGTTAGATTGATTGTTATTGTTTGTGATTTTGTTATTGTTGTTTTTTGCTATGATGTTTGTGATGTGTGATGGAATTGTTAGATTGCGATTTTTGTGGTATATATAGTGTATGTATATATGGTGGATCAGATTTATAGATTGTATGTGGTGAAAAAAATTGAAATTTGTGACGAATTAGTTTTCATCACAAATTTATCGTAATTTTATGACGAAAATAATTTCGTCGCAAATATTAAGGATGAAATTTATGACGAAAATGTATTTGTTGCAAAATTTAGCAATGAAATTTGCGACGAATAATGTTTTGTCGCAAATTAAAAAATCAGATATTTTCTAACAAAAATAATTTTTATTGCAAATTAGCAACGAAAAGTTACTTTCATCACTGACTTTTGCGACAAAATGTTTACGACGTCTAATTTACGACGAAAAAAGTTTCATCGTAAACAAAAAAATGGATAAATTTTTTAATAAAAATCATCGTAAAAGTCATCCCTAAATTATTATTATTATTAGTGAAAATACCATCCAACTTTGATATCATGAAGCGTCGATTAGAAGAAATACCATGAAATTTTTAAGTCGTTGACAAGAAGAAATACAGTGTACATTTTTTCATATACTTCTCGTGATTTATGAAGTTTACAAGAAGCATATATATCATCTTCAGCTAAAACCTGTTTCAATTAATAAGTAATAACCGTGTCGAACCTCTTTTGTCTCAAGTTTAAAAAAAAAATGTGCAAATAAATTTGAATCTAAGTTTAATTTTTTAAAAAAAATGAATTATAAGGTAATTATTTTATGGAGTTTTTTATGATTATGAGATTTTTTATATATTTTTACTTTATTAATTATATTGAATGAGTGTTTGGACTACTGAATTTATGTTCTTAATATCTTGACGTGGATATTGATAGGAATTGATTGAACCTTTAACATGAGCTCATGAATGCACACTTTTGGCTAATTTGATTCGATGGAGAGATGAGCCAATGACTCTTTCTATTATGCAAGCAAGATTGGCCGGATTAGTTCATTTTTTCATTGGTTATATATTTACTTATGCAACTTTCTTGATTGTCTCTATATCAGGAAGCGATAAAATTATTATTATTATATGATCTAAAGATCATAAATTTAAATTTAAGAAATAGTCATTTGCAAAGTAAAGTAAAATTACACGGATTATCCATTTGCTTTATTAATTATATTATTATCTAAATTAAATCTCAATTCTATTCCTGACTTGGTAGACTATTTTTTTCTGTCATTCGTTAGTCATTGACTTATTTGGATTTTTATTTAATCTCTAATTCTCATTAACTTATTAAATCTTTTTGTCGTTGGTCATCCAATAATTTTTGACCTCATTAAATTTTTGCTTATTAATATCCGATCTAATTAATTTTTTTTTTAATTATTCAATCAATTTTGATCTGATTAAATTTTATTTTTATTAGTCATCTGATCAACTAATGCATACAAGTTGCAACAGGGCCGTCTCAATCATTCTTGAGGCCCTAGGCAAAAAAAATATTAAGTCCTTAATATTTTTAAAAAATAAATATTAACTTTTTAAAATATAAATTTGTATATACAATATTATTATCATAGACATTTAATTTTATTAGTAAATTAAAAAAAAACATACAATATAAAAGATTTTTTTCGCAATTGGAAGTAGTGACCAACTAGGTCATATATCAATAACT
>JBBUKS010478725.1:0-16904 GCA_038050645.1 Hedychium gardnerianum
ACCAGCACGACAAAACGCCACTCAAACACTACACTCTTTCTTTGGAGCCTTTCACCAAAACTGCATGAACGATTGTTCATGAGTCGCTCGCTCGTTCATCGAATTTTGTTTATTTATATAACATCTTGAATAATCTCAATTGAACTCAAACTCAAATTTTATTTTGAGCCAAATTCGAGTTAAAATTATTTATATTTTTGAACTTCGAATAAATTCGAATATCAAATATTTTTTAAGCTCGAATTCTGATATTAATATTTTCATATTATTCGACACGATTCAATTTAAAAAATCTAATCTAATCTAACCTAGAGCAGGGTTGATATAAGTGGCATACGGCCACATGAGAAAAACATGAGCATGTAATTATAATCTTTACTACAAGTTATGGCTGAATTCAAACCCTAAAAAAAGAAAGAAGAAATGCTTTCTCTTCCAGTTTAATTAGTTGATAATCATTGTGCAGAAAAGATATGAAGAGGTAAGGTGGTTGGGTTGTCATTTACAACACACACAGATATCATCTTATTCGGTCCCCACGTTTCATTGGACAAGGGTCAATTCCTACGAAATTCATTCTTAGGAGGTCATTCGGTATCATGACTTATCTTTCTTCATCTTATTCGGAGCCGATGATGAATAACGCTTGAGATGAACGAAATCATCTTTTTACTTCATTGTTTGGTCCACACCTTAAACGTAGACCTAAACGTAGAGATCATTTATTTCGGCCAATCGAACACACAAGCATATCTAGTCACATGATTTTGTCGTACGATTTTCGCAATCTAAATTGTGCAGGTTTTACACAAAGAAGAAGGAAGTGTTCTTAGAGTTCTCCGATCCATAACTATTACTAGTTTGAGTTCCTATTGGCATATGATCTCTAGCTAACTCCTCCTCTAGAAGAAAAGAGAAAACTGGTTTAATTCAACTAATATTTATATATTTCTAAAAAATAAAAAAAAAAATTAAAAGGATGTTCCATTATTTTTTCATACCAAGAATACTTTTTTTTTATTTCAGTAGTTAAATTGATTCAACTTTGTCAAAGATGCTACCCATAAAGTATTTTTATATTAAAATAATATTTCAGTAGTTTTAATAGAAAGTATTTTAATCTATTTTATTCGATTATTTATGAATCACTTGTGAACTAAACTTAATTGAAATCTATCTATATATATATATATTTAAATTTGAATATGCTCAAATTAAGATTTAAAACTCAATTTAAATTTACATCATTTCAAATTATAAATCAATTCTGTTTGAATTTTGAACTATTCAAATTAAATTCGAACTCGAATTATATTTCAAACTGAGTTTAAATTAAAATTATTTATACTTTTAATTTCAAATCAAATTCGAATATCATATATATTTTTAAATTTAAACTTAGATATTAATATTTTTATATTATTTGAATTTAATTATTGGATGACATGAATTTAATTATCCAAGGTGGTAAATAAATTAACTCAGGTCAAGTTTTATAATATTCAAATTTATTTGATAAAATAGTCAAGTTAAGTCAAGTCAAACCAAACTGAATTTATAAATAAATTAAATCATTGAAATGATTATTAAAGTTTGGGTTTTTTATTATTATTATTATTATTATTATGAGTTTGATTCAAACTTGACTTGAGTTTAATTTGTTTAAATATTATTACATTATCAATTTAAGTTTATTTAAATTTTTTATAGTTTAAATTTATTTTATTGATTATTAAATTTAATAATATAAATTTATTTATTCATTTAATTTGAAACTTTTTTTATTTATTTAACACATTGATAAAATTTTTATTGATGAATATTATTGATGAATATTATTCACAAGCTAGCTAGATTAGTCCCCGTGATTTATCTCCTCCGTGTTGATCCTAGGACGGACTGGCGGGGGCGCTGAGCGTTTCGCCTTTTGCCATCATGAATATTATTCACAAACGTTATTTATAAATATTATTCACAAATATTAACAAATTGAATACGTATATATTTTTTATTTAATTTAATAAATTATTTAAATTTATTTATTTAATTATATATATATATATATCAAATCGAATACTAAATTTGTCCATATTCCATTGAATTACCGTCCTAAATTTGTCACCCATTATAATAGCAGTCAATACCAATCCGTCATAAATCCTTTGTTGTCTATATTATTTACAATATAATGTTGAGCGTTAGATATAAAATAAGTAATATTTTATAAATTTGAGGATATTTTTAACAAATTATAAACTTTTGGGGTGATTTTTGGAAGGGATAAAGTTTGGAGGGTGAATTTAGTTTTTTCCCAAAACGAAAAGCCCTCCTCTTTTCTCTTTCCTTTTCCGATCTCCAATTTGCTTCTTCGAGTTAGGGTTCTCTCTCTCTCTCTCGTGCTCGAGGCGAGGAGGAAGCGTTTCGCCTTTTGTCACCATCGAGGCGAGGAGGAAGGGTTTCGATCGCCATGAAGCTGACGGTGAAGACGCTCAAGGGAACCCACTTCGAAATCCGGGTTCAGCCCAATGATACGGTAATATAATCCCCATCCTGTTATTATCCACTTTCTTGTCTGATCATAAGCATTGTATTGTCGTTGATCCTTCCTCCTTCTTCGTTGGTTTATGCTTTTTACAAATCACGAAATTACCTGTTTCCTGAGTTTTCAATGATAATGCAGTTTTCTGTTGAGGAATGCAGTTCTACGTATAATTAGTTTTGCCAACGAGTGATCGAGGATGTTTTCTTCTTTTTTGTCTTTCCAAAATATTGTCTTTTGGGAAATTAGTTGACTTGTACGGAGTGATATTCTGACTGATTTTGATTGGCCCACTTTTTCACTTAAAAATTGCAACTATTTTCTCAACTTTGAAATTATTTGTATCGAAAACCTGGGCAAATAAAAAAAATAAATTTGAATAAATATCCAACCAGACAGATTTTACCAGCTAATATTCATCAGTGGATTCTATAAAAACATTCACACGTATGACTTGTTAGAAACATGCAGAATATTTATTTGAATATCATTGATAGTCGCACCAAAATTAAAATAGTGGTTAAGCTTAGTTGATCTTGTTTGGACAACTCATTTACTGTAAGTTGAGGTAGATTTTGTTTGAGCAGCTTTAATCATCTAGTTGTACTTGGATTGTATATCTTATTCTGATTTAACAGATTATAGCTGTGAAGAGAAACATCGAGCAAATACAAGGGAAGGGCAACTATCCATGGGGGCAGCAGTTGCTAATTCACAATGGCAAAGTTTTGAAAGACGAAACCACCCTTGAAGAAAATAAAGTTAGCGAAGATGGTTTTCTTGTTGTCATGCTTAGCAAGGTATTCACTTTGTATTCGCAATGTATTTGTCCTCAATAATTATTTTAGCATGAGCTTGACCTTCTATTACTGAATAAAGTTAGCGAAGATGGTTTTCTTGTTGTCATGCTTAGCAAGGTATTCACTCTGTATTCACAATGGCTTGATTTATCAAGATAATCTTTTTTTTTTGGTTCCATGCCAACGTGCACTTTATGAAGATCTATGTTACTTGGATCCAAGTATGAGTATCCAACACAGGCATGGATCCAAAGTGTCCAACGTAGGTTTGGATCTAAGTTTTTGATACCTATGTTACTCGGACTCGGATATGAGTATTTGATATGGGTATGGATTTGAGTGTTTGACATGTCTATTTCTAGAATCTTTTACATGTGATTAATAGAAATGAGTGTTCACTTGGAGTGAAGTATTCAAGCGTTGGATATTTGACACAGGTATGGAGAGTGCAAATGAAGAGTCTGAGTATCTACAAATATTTTTGAATTTTTTTTACATGTGATATAGGAATATTGAATGTCCACTTGAATTGGTGGTGTTTGAATGTTGGTATCTGAACGGGTAGATGAGAATTATTTGAAAGTGATTGCTAGCATTTGATCATTCATCTTATTCGTGCAAATATTGTTGTCGTGTATTTGCTCTACTAGTTTTATTTTGTTTTTCCTAATTGTGGATCGTCTATCTTTACTAACTTTTATGAGAATCTTCACCTTTCCAGAGATCAATATGCACCTACATAGCATTCACACGAGTGCCTATGCTATTGCATGTGAATGTTCAGTTGCCTTAATAGTAATATAAGTATAATGTTCATCTAAGAATTACCTAGAACTAATTCCTATTGTTATTTTTTTGACAAGTTAGAACATGCGAGGGAGATGGTTGCTCGCTGTAGGATGCTTGCAAGTGCCCTTTACAAAATGCAGTTATATAAGCATGAAGTTCGGTTGCTTCTTCAATTATATATCTAAACTACTAGTTGTATGATGACTTTCTGTAGTTATTTTGTTTTTCAATTTTTTGATAAATGTATTATTTTAACACCGCTGTGTTGGACCCATCCCCCTTCACCCAATTTGTGTTATAAATCGAAGGAAGTGCACTTATAGTTGCTTTCTGTTCTACATTGTCCTTTGGTCATTGTGCATCATGCAAAATTCTTGTTACAAGACTGTTTACCACTTTCTAAGCTTTTTTTAAGAATGGTTTTGCAGCTTCGGAGCATCTTGTACATAATTAAATGCTTAAAAGAGCTGTTCTTTCTAGAAGTTTTCTTCCAATAAATTCATTTTGTAGACTACTAGATTCTTTCTGGTTTCCATACACCATACATTACATGCAATGGATGTAATGGTATAGGCTTATCTCACGTATAACATTTGAAAATTTTACTTTTAGTTGTATACATTTTCTATAATTTACTGTTTTCATGAGATATAAATCTCCGCTTTTCCATGCTTTTGTTGGTTGTTTTTTTCTTTCCTTCTTTAAAATTATTTTTGGATGTCTGGTCTCACACGATTATCTAATCATAAATCCCATTTCTGCTGAATGGTTTAATTATAATATTTCCTTATTTTTCTTCTTTTTCTTGTTTTTTGATTTAAACCTCTGCTTATCCAATAGTTATTTTGATTGCTTATTGCTCTATAATGTACTTACTGCTCTAAAATCTTTTAGAGTAAAGCTGCAGGCACCAGTGGAGCTTCTTCTCAGGTATTTTTTTACATTACCAGTCTCACTACAAAAGTGTTAGCAACCCACCTTCTTAATGTAATTCTCGTGTTAATGGCCATCGACGACATCTGTGGCTCAGCATCCTGCTCCTAAAGAGGTTCCCCCACAAGCTCCACCACAAACTCCATCAGAATCTCCAGCACAACCTATGTCAGTATTCTTAGTTGTACTATTATTCTTTGTACACATGCTTGTATGATAACTGCTGCAGTTTCTTAATTGATACTTGAGCCTCTGTCATTTGGGTTTATTTACAATCTTGTTTCAGTGTGTCAGAGAATTCATCAAGTGCACCTGCTAGATCTCAAGGCCCAAATGCAGAGTAACATGTTTATGATTGTTATTTTTTGATGTTCCCCTATTTGTACTTACTGATTAAAATGCATCGAGAATCAAAGATGGCCGCTGGCCCAATGCAGTGTATTTCTGTTTGTATTAGATTTGTTTTCTCCTCCTTTTACTCTGAATTCTCTAAATTCACTTAGTGCCATGATGGCTCAAAGTAGTGTAGCTAATATACAACTCAGCATCAAGCCATGTTTGTCCCAATTTTTGGGGTCAGTTACATGAATCTTGTCTCTTGTGCTTCATGCAATGCTATGTCATTAGTGATATTCAAATCTATATCAGTATTTATTATATTGACTAATGTCTTCTTTGGCCTCTGTCTTGCTCTTACACCTTTCACTCGTTAGATTCAACTGTTATAATTATAGGATTTATTAGTTACCTTTGAAGACATCCATACTATCTCTTTCCTATTTTATCTCAATTAATTTTGTCTACTAGGGTTGAATTTAATCTTGGATGTTAGTATTTTTTATTTTATCTTTTCTAATCCATGACTATTTACCTTTCTGCTTTGGTTTGAAAAGATTTCTTTGTTTAGTTAGAGAAGTATATTCTTCTGAATGCCAGCAATCAATCCAAAGTTCTCTGAAGCACTCTTGCTCCAAGTAATCAATGTCTAGAAATAGGTCTTAGTTAATCCCTAAGTCTTCTTCTTACAAATTGCCTTCCGCTGAAATGTTTGTTCTGACACAGTGAGCTTGTATACATTGTCCTTCACCTTCACCATTAATTTAAAGGCATTAGGCCCCTAAAGTTCTGATAGGACCTAGCTGTGTGTTGAACATTTGGGTAAATAAGGCTCTTATTTACATATTCTCAAATATAATTGATTTATATGTGCAATTCGTATAATTGATGATATCAGAAATCAAATGTTAAAAGTATCAGCATCAACACACGTAGTTATGTGGTGGCAGAAATTTTTATTTTTGATTATATAACAATGCATCCTCATCTTGTTTTGATAAATGTTCCATATCCATAAAATTTCCAACTTACTGTTAGTTTTTTAAATTATTTTGCCTTGCAGTCAATCATGGTGACACAAAAGGTATGACTGACTACGAAAAACAATTATATATAAGGCCGAGTGGTAGATGCAGGAGCTTAGGAAGACGATGAGATAATATTTATGGCTTATTATTCGGCATGTTGTTGGTAAACCTTGGGCCATTTAAAATGCAAATGCACGCATTTTAGTGCCCAGGTAAAGCCACCTTGCCTGGGCTACTAAATGTGCTTAGGGGGTGGCTCCTACAACTTAATCTAGAAATGCCTTTTAATAACTCTGTTCTTCACTCATGAAAGTATAATCTAATCATTTGGGCATTCTCCTTTTCTTAATTTTAAATGCAAGATAGAAAGTGAACTATGTCGTATAAACTACATATAAAAATGAGGATCTTATAAGACTGCTGGACGTGTATTTATCTTATGTGTCAATTTCAGCATAAAATTTTCCTATAGTTACTATGAATTTTAGCAACAGTTGTTGAGTGTGATCATCAAGTTGATAGAAATTTGAAACTACATATTTTTTTCTCAGTTTTAATTTGGACTCTAACAATTGTTTGCTTTACTTTTTCTTATAAAACATCTACCCTTGCATAAAGTTCAATGGAGGGATAAGATATATATATATATAGATAGCCCACCTTTGGGGCTACCATGGCTAGATGGTGATGATGATTACTAGAAAATTCTATTTTACTATGAAGGGTTTGAATGGACTATCAATACATTAACCAAGAAAATAGAGAAAGATGGGGAATAATGTTACTTTGCTGTTCTAAAATTTAATAGAAACATTTTAATACATGATACTATCTTTGGATGGTTGGGATGACTGCACCTTGTTCATATGCATATTTCTGACTTGGGATCTTAGCTACCTAATTCTTAAGTTTTTTCTTGACATCACTAGTAGATTTCTTTTGTTTGTGGAGGTAAGTTTTGCTTCGTCAAGCTTTAATGGTACATGTATGTGCGCACAATGATTTCTAGTTTATCTCCTAGAATGCTATGATACTTGAGGTGAATCATTCATAACATTTCCTTTTCAAGTTCAATGTAAATTTCTAACTATATATCTGCAGGCTGTCTGATGCCCAAGCTGCATCCACTTTAGTTGAAGGGAGTAATATGGAGCAGACGATTAACCAATTGTTGGAGATGGGTGGTGGGAACTGGGACAGAGAGACAATTTTGCGCGCGCTTCGTGCAGCTTACAATAATCCAGAGCGAGCTGTGGAATACCTCTATTCTGTATGTATAGTTCACATGTCATCGGAGCAAAACTGATGATATTAACTTAAAATTTCTGATTGATACAAACTAAGATATTGACAGGTCACATTTTGAATTCTGATATAGGGCATTCCGGCAACAGCTGAAATTGCACTTCCTGGTGATCATTTCCCTTCATCTGTGGTATCTGCTCAAGGGGATGATGTGGCTGCTGCAGGGCAACTCTTTGGAGTACCAAATTCCTCTCCTTTGAACATGTTCCCACAGGTTCGATGATCTACCTCAATTCTACTGTGCTATGTTGCTATGTTTGTTTTGGTGAGTCTGGTATGTGAATAAAAGCAGATCTACTTTTTCCGAGACAGGGCAATAACTCAGGAGGTGGTGCTGGTGGTGGATCTCTTGACTTCCTCAGAGATAACCAACAAGTATGTCAACTTCTGGCATTATGCTTTTGATCTGTTTTTTAACGTGATAACCCTCCTGTATAGTTGGATATATTCTGCTTATATTTAATTGCTGAGAGAGGTTTATTGGCATGATTTTGAATGGTATATCTCCTAATAGGGTTGATGGAAAAAAGAATGTGAATCTGTCCAAAAGTGTCTTCAATATAATTGGTTACTTGGTGATAGTTGATAATTCTGATTTTACAGCCTCTGGGTGGGAACTGATTGGATAGTCCTATAATCAGTCCAATTTTTGTTGGCAAAGTATGGGATCAGTCACAACTTTGTTGCTTTTAGTACTTTTAATTGTATAAATCTTTAGTTCTAAAGATTCATCATGGAGAATAATAATAATATAAACATTTTACTAAAACGACTACATCAGAGAGAGAAATCAGAAATGGTATACCTGTCAGTGTTTCAGTTAGTTACTATGTTTTGTTAGGCTATCTCCAGAGAAATTAACTCCTTAAACAACTGATAGACATAATTAATTGACCAAGAGGATCTTTTTCATTGTATTTGTAATTAGGAACTTTTCTAATGACTAATTGTTCAGAATTACAGTCATTTTATTTTAACGTTGTAGTTCTTAGCATTGAGAGCAATGGTTCAAGCAAATCCGCAAATATTACAGGTTGGTACTGGTACTTTCATCTGAAGTGATTTGCCTAACACAGTATGCTTTTATCTAGCTCTTTGCTTGCAGCCAATGCTTCAGGAATTAAGCAAACAAAACCCTCAGCTGTTGACATTAATACAGGAGCATCATGCAGAGTTTCTTCAGTTAATAAATGAACCTATTGAAGGTCTTGAAGGGTTAGTTAATTTAGATTTATTGATATGGTTGTGTTTAGACTTTATACCTCCTGAGCATCCACTTTGGCTAATCCAACTTTTTTTTTCTTCTGCTGGCTTCAAATTTCAAAATAAGATGCCAATTACCTCCTCTTCTGTTCCTTCTTCCTTTTTCTCTATAGCAATCTTCTTGGGGACAGAGCCAGGAATTTCATATTGGGTTTTGGGGGGGGGCAGGGGGCGATGACCGGTGTGGAAAGGAAAACGACAATCTTTGGTGAGAAGTAAGGCTCGGTCAGGAGCTATAAGAAAATTGAGTCCTAGAATTAAGTGAATATTTTTATGGGGAAGCGGTCTAACCCATAATTGATTAAGAGTAATTGGAGTACTAAAAGAGCCACAATTGGTATAGAAACGTAAATGAACATTTTTTACGAACTTATTACAAGTAAGTTTTTGGCCATAAAATTGTGTACTTACCAATGGGGTATTGGTTTGTTTAATTATTGAGGCCGGAAGAAAAGAAAGTAGTAGGGTTTCGTCAATAGTAGAGTTAGTGACTCCACCATCTAGGAAAGCATGGAGAGTAAGTTCATGGCCTTGTATGTTTAAGGTACATTGAACACGAATATCTACTGAATGTCCTGAATTACAGATACTGGGTGTCTTAATGAATACCAGATCTGTATCTTCCTCAGAGATAGCAATGGCTTTCCCTTTACCTAAGGGTAACATGGGTTTCAAGAAGTGATACATTTCAATTCCATTTCCTTGAAGAAGTATCTTGTTCTTGATTTCTAGCTTTGCATCAACATAATAAGAATACTAGCATTCATATTTCAGTCAGGCATAAAATACAGTCTGGAGATTCATTCAATACTATCTTAATTCTTCTGTATGGATTATCACATATTATTGTATATGAATGCACTAAATGCCCCCTCAAAAATATTTAGTCTTTGTTTAGGATTTACTTGCATGAATCCTGAGGCATCCTTTATGTTCCATGTTTCAAGAATTGGGACCATGGTAATCTCTAGAAAACTGATTAGATAGGAATTAGTTCAGTATATAGATAAATATTACATGGTTGATTTCCTTCAGCCTTTGACTGTTGTTACCGACTGAATCTATCTAATGTGACATCCGACTTAACAATTATTGGTTGAAAAAAAAAATCTCTCTTTGTTTTATTTGGATACTATTTCCAGTTAATGTGGTACAGCACTTATATGTTCTGGTATCTGGGTGAATTATTAAGTTCTGCAATCATATTGGAGCTTTCGCAATAAGTTGTGATTATTTTTTTTTTGAGGCAGCAAAAATTCATGGGAAGGATTGGATTTAAGGATTGCAATCCTAGTAGCTTTATTAAAATTGTCTATAGCTAGAAGTGCATGTTGATAATCGGGAACTCGATCTATCTTTATGTCTCAAATTAATGTGAATATCTCAAAGCCTTGAGTCTTATGGTATCAACAATCTTCAGGGATCTGTTTGATCAGCCTGACCAAGATGAGATGCCACATACCATAAGTGTGACACCTGAAGAGCAGGAGGCGATTGAACGTGTATGTTTTGCTGCTGCAACTATACTATAATGGTGATACATTGTATATGCTAATCTATTGCCTGTTGCACTTGACCTGTTTCAGCTCGAAGCATTGGGTTTTGAGCGAGCACGAGTTATCGAAGCGTTCCTTGCCTGTGACAGGAATGAGCAATTGGCAGCAAACTATTTACTGGAGCATGCTGGAGAAGAAGATTAAGGTACTACGAGAGTTGTCTTACCATATGATCCATGGGTTTGTTAACTACCATTCAAATTTATAGACTTAAACACACACCTAAACATAATGATGCGACACTCACACAAAATTGGCACAAAATGGACACGACATGCGAGGTAACTTTGTTACACCGGGAAATAATCAAAAGATATTAGGCAGAATTTGATTTACATGGAGAGAAGGTGGAATCTTAAAAGACTCCAACTAAGACAAAATTAGAAATAAAAAAAAGAAATATTATTGAGTATATATAATCTTGTACCTAAACAGACTCAATTAAACTAGAAAATAAATAAATTTAAAAATTAAGATACAAACCAAACTAAATTAAATTTTTACCAAATCTTTACTACACTCTAAACAAGCATTTACCTTCTTAAAAGCTTAAATATCTTCTCCTCCTAAATAAGTGGAGAAAATCTTTTATTTCGAGTTTGCATTACATAATAATCCCTTTTCCCTCTTTTTATATGCAGCAAAACTATAATCATTCACCATCTGCATTTTGCCTCGGGCAATCTTTTGATTAATCCCTTTTTAACATGACTAATCATATTTAGGTAGCACCAACTAGTTGTTCTCTCGCAATGTTTCCCGACCATGTAATATGAATAATACCGTACCCAGTTTGTTTATTTGATCTATGTTCTAACAATTTTTAATATTTTCTGATTGTTGTTCTATGCAATTTCTGAGTGATATTTTTTGGGTTCTGCACTAGGCATTTGTTACTCCCTGAGATTATTAAGATCACATGGATTTTTCTGCTGGAAGCACTCCTGTAAATTTCTAAAAGACCTCCATCAATATCAGGAATGAAATGGACATACTGCTTCGCTTAGTGATGAATTGATTACTTGTTGGAGAGATTTAGACATCGAATGTGATAGAATTTGTTTCAAGTAGGGTAAGTGGCAGCCTTATTCATAACTATTCTTTCCTAAAATTTTAATCAGTGGCGATAAGACGCTGTTCAGTCACAGAGCTCATCTTTTCTCCATGTAAACTTTTCGCATTCATTTTTAACTTTTTTTTTAATCTTTGTGGAAACACTATTCTCTCGAAAGACCAATTTGCCATTGTATTAGTAATTTTATTCTTTTTTTCTTCTCTGCGGGTTTGTGCAATTTCTGTATTTGGTCAAGCAATTTGTATGATAATGGATTCATTCTATGGGTTTGAATATCTTTTTCCTTTTCTGTACTTGTGTTTCTTAAAATCGGATCGGCAAGTGAACCACTGGCCCTGTTGGCGAGCTGGGTTAAACTTCTGTTCGATCGCCTCGTGATCCTCCCATGTTAGCCAACTTTTGCATGATAATCCTCTTCATTATGAGTTTTTGTTCTGTTTAGTGCAAGTTCAAGATCGATTATTCTTTGTGAGAGATTATTTATCCCTTTCCATCTCATATTGTGAGAAACTCTGATCTTGACATTAACATTGTTTTTTCTGTCTCTTTGATGCAAGCTTGCAGTGAATCCTACTAAATGGCTGGATCTCCGAAACAAGATGTGCCTTTACTGAACTTTTCGATACATGTTCGGTAGGAGATCAAATCATAGCTTGTTAGCTTCGATTATCATTATATTTATCTTTTCCATTAAATGGAATGTGGTTTCAGGAAATGGAAACCATCTTCAACTATTGACACTATTATTTTACGACGGAATGATGATATGGCAAACACACGATGCCGTGTCGTCGGAGTTGGAAATTGTGATACCATCATTTTGTTAAGTGAAGTAATGGTGTTACTAGCATAGATATGAAAGTTTTAAAATTAAAGGGATCCCAATATAGGGATTCAAGGTCAAAGTAGGCTACTTCAATTTGGATTGTGTTGGATTTTAGTAGTAGTGTGTTCAATGTGTGTTTGACTTAGGAGTTGGCTGAGAGATGCAAAGGAAACCCAGGGAAGAGTATTGAGACGGTTGGTGATATGGTTGCAAATGTTAGATTCCCAGTTGTGTGATATTGCTCGATTCTGCAATTGCAGAGGTTGGGAAGAAGAACTTTACCATCTACTTCATGTGCGATTCCTATGTGGGATGCGACATGAGAATAAGACAGAAATGCTAGCGACTGAGGTGTCTGTGAAACTTTGATGAAGTTGCATTTTGGAAATTATAGAACCATATTAGTTAACCTTTTGAACCCTAGTAATTGGTTTTGGCATAGGAATGAATAGGAAAGTATAGTAGGATCCCTCTAGATTTGCAATCATAATTTGGTTCACTTAGATCGAATAACTTTATTAGTCCTCTAGACAGTGTACACCTATCGCCTTGGTTGCTCGATTTTCCTGAATTGATCAACTCAACTCTATCAACTGAGTTGCCTCCCCTTGGACAACATAGATTGCTTGATCAACTAACTTGGGGTTTTCCCTTGCAAAATTGCTTTTGTAAGAAAGTGTGTCGACTAAGTTATAAATTAGTTAACACACTTTATGGAGTTTTTGTCTATTTAATCCTCCAGCAACCATATCGACTTGGTCGACACAAGAGTTTGAGACGAATAGTTGATGACTTATAAGAAAACATTACTATCGCTCTTTCATTGTTCATAAGTGCCAAATGAAACACCATTGCTCGAGCCTTCATGCCTCCTACAACTAATGAACAAGAGGTGTGCAGCCTTCATGCTTCTTTCGCGTACCCATTGCTCGAGCTCTCCTATATTCTTCGAGTCGCCCAAACACCAATCTAATATAGACCTACACCATTCACACATAAGAAACCCTCTCCCCGACGAGCTCTCATCGAGGAGCCCTCGGCCCTCTCGTAGTCGCTCAAGCCCGCAATTGAGCGGTCCTTTCTTAATCGCTATAATCGTGAATGATCATTGGACAAAGAAAATGCAAACAAAAAGAGTTATAATTGCCTCATCTAGTTTGCTTGGTTGATTCGGTCTATGTGTGTAACTCGATCAGTCTAATCCTCTTGGTTCACTGATTATTTCTAAGTTGTTTTAGATACTTTGTATTATCGACTCACAAGGTTAGTTCGATTGATATATATGTGCCCCACCTAACTTGTTAGGTTTGATTGTATTATATCTTTATGCTATATTTGAAATAGAATATTACTATTGTAATTTTTTTTTGTTAATACCAGGATCCAATTTACGTTGATTAATTTGGAATGACTGATTCGATCCTACGAAAGTTTTCTATTAGTCATTAGGATAAATTGAAAAACATTCGTAACGGGTGACCCATCAACCCAGTTTACATGCCAAAAACTTGATGTCGTGAATTGCAAGTACATGATTTATCGTCAAGTAATAAAAATATCGATCCACACGAACCGTTGATTAAATACTAATTGAGTTCGTAAAGTTAGTTAGTTATCTAGATCAAAGGTTGTTTGAGGTCACAAATGAGAGAATTAGAGAGAGAGCGAGAGAGAGACAGTGTGTGAGCAAGAGAGAGATCATCGAGAGAAGTTGGTTTAGGGGAGTGATTCTAAGATTTTGATTTTACTATGATGTTAGTTAATGTCCTAAGTACATATTGTGAGATCGATTGGGCCGGCTAGAGGGGGTGAATAGCTCTACAAATCCAAATTATAACTTCTCTTGCTTTTAGTTAAGTAAGGACACACATTAATTAAATAAATAAAACATAAAAAAGAAGAGACAAAGTATTTACTTGGTTACAACCTAGGTGGTTGTCAATCCAAGACAAATGAAAGCTCTAACTGACTCATTCGGTGAAGGCGGAGTAGTCTCTTACAAACTTTGAACGTACAGACTGATATTACAGAGTTTGGAATTAAAGAACATAGTGTATTGTACTAAACTAGAGGACACAACTTCTATTTATAGCAAAATGGTCGAAGTGACCGTTTTGCTGACGTGACAGTCATGGGAGCGCCTTCAATGGATCAAAACTGATCCATTCAGCAACGGTCTACTGATCTGGCAGCGCTGGGGGCGCCTCCAATGGATTAAACCTGATCCATTCAGCAACGATCTGCTGATTTGACAGCGCTGGGGGCGCCTCCAAGTGTTGGGGGCACCTCGATTTACCTGACGTGACTTTCAGCTGCTATCCGCTGCAACGACTCTGATTGGCGGTCGGGGCGCCTCCACTACTTCGGGGCGCTTCCATTCAACTGGCGGGTAAGGCGCCTTCGAGCATTGGGAGCGCCTCCATTGTTTGGGCGGGTGAGGCACCTCCGAGCATTGAGGACGCCTCCAATGTTTGGGCACTTGAGGCGCCTCCATTTGATGGGGGCGCCTCCGACGCCTGGCGGGTGAGCCTCCAGTCCTTTCGATCGCCTAGGTGATCTCTGGTCGGCCGAAGTTGAGTTCACCCGAACCTAACTTCGACTTTCTCCTCGAGCAGGCTTCTCATCCCTCGGACCGCGTCCTTCTTGCATCGCGTCCCTCGGACTACGTTCTTCTCGTTTGATTCTTCCGCAACTTCTCATCCCTCGGATGCACCGAGCCCGTCGATTCGCTTCCCGTGATATCATTCTTGTCCACTACGTCTTTCGCTCGACTTTTCGTGTTCCTAAGTTCCTGCACACTTAGACACAAGGATCAAAAACACATAAGACCTAACTTAACTCGGTTGATCACATCAAAACTACCTCGGGGTACTTGCATATATTCACCTCCTTACCCTTCATGTTTATGATTTTGTAGGGATTCTAACCATATTACCAATGTGAACCCCTAAAGGTTATACCGGAGTGCCTATCCCAGGTTCGATGCTAATAAATGACATGAATACGCTAGAATGTCCTGCTTAAGGGCTACCTTCTGTCACCAAATTGGGGTAATCCCATTAATTCCTTTGTTAGTTTATCCCTTTGTGGCGAATTAGCTCCTTTTCAAAGTGACAGTCTTAGAAAGTCTACTTAAAGGGTTACCTTCTGTCACTAGAGGCCCCACGATCATACAATTTAGAACATCTCCTTTACTAGGTGATCAATTCTCCACAATCAATTGCATACACTTCATACACACATTCAATCAAACATGAACAAAACATAAACAATAGAACAAAACATAAACATATCATAGAATAGGGAAATGACCACATACTTAGTTCATATATTAACATCACATCATAGTTACTCCTTATGATATAGTTGAGAGGTCACCTTAGAAGTAAAAAGTACTAGTATGGTTCTATGAATTATGATTATTTTCAGAAATAATTACCATCAAAGTCAAGCATGGTGTAAACAGATCCTAAAACTAGGCATCACTCAAACTCTTCCAGTAAAGACATTGCTCACTTTATGCTACTATGGATAGGATCACTAGGCTTATTAGCATATAAAATCATAATAATATAAATATTTAGAATAAGTGTGCTAGCATTTTGTAATGAGGAACAAACAAATAATGACATGATATATGATGCAACTAGAAGAAAAATTTATTATGCAAAGGGAAGTATGACAAAACTTACCAACAACCCAATATATATATATCCCTCAGACTTAAATTATTCATTGTCCCGATTAAAACTAAATATCTAATATTGAGGAGGTTTGAAGTGAGGAAAATTATCAAGTGATGACATCAAATGTTTGAGTCATTCATCTGTCGAAGTCACCCCTCATCTAGTAGTCACACTCTTCATAATATTTGAATCTTGCAAAAAGAAGATTAGACAAGAAAGATCAAGTAAGAGGTTAGTGTTAGAGAAAAGAAAAGAAGAGAGTTAAAAAGAGAGTTAAGTTTTGTTGGACAAAAGAATTTGGGCATGATCGTGGTTAATCGCACATTAAGAAAAATTTATTCGTTAATTTATTAAAGATGAGACTCGATTATGAGAAACTGAGAAAACATCCTGTCACTGTACCATTGCCTCGGGGGCTAGTATTATATTTTATTTTAGTTGACATCATGTATTCAACTCATGCCGATTAATTCTGGAAATAATTGACTCGGTCTCATATACATTTTTCATTGGTCATCAGGATAAATTCGAAAACGTTCACGGTAGATGACTCATTAACTTAATATTTTTAAATTAATTATCTATTAAAAAAAAATTAATTCATTAATTTATAAGTTAAAACTCAATCTTTAAATGCTTAATAAATTAAAAAGACTATCATTGTCGGGGCTGGTATTGCATCTTTTGTTTTCCCCCCTTATGCACTAGTCACTGTTCGGGCTGGCTAGACTAGCCCCTGTGATTTACCTCCTCCGTGTTGGTCCTGGG
>JBBUKS010478734.1:0-16900 GCA_038050645.1 Hedychium gardnerianum
CAAACCAATCAAACCAAATATAAAATGAATGATTCTATTAGTTATACTATTTCATTACTACAATCAAATAAAGGAATTGAATGAAATGGATTATTTTCCCTTTCTATTCTATTTTATTCATTCTAATTCTAATTCTAATTCTAATTCTAATTCTACACCATAGTGTAGATTTTTTTTTGATAAACCTAGAGAGTATACTCATCGAAGGAATACAAATTAGAATTAAGCTCCAAAAGAGAGTCAAATATCCAAATCAACAGATAACAAGTGATGAGATTTTTTTCTAACAAAGACATATATATTAAGCCTTTTGAACGATGAGAAAGATGATGGTGAACTCATGCTAACAATTAGAAGGATTAGAACTATCAACAAAACATATATGCAACAAAAGCTTAAGCTTTCAAGTGTTCTTCACCTGAAAGTTGACATCGATGCCCAAATGTAACATTAGTAGTCACCTTGTCCAATCACAAAGACCTCGGCGGCTTTTCTAACAAGGCGGAGAGATACACCTCGTCTTTCGACTTGAAAGAAATCACCCATTTGTGCTTCTTGTACCTAAACTGGAGGAACATGTATATGTAGTCATCGAGATCCTTTCTTCTACAGAAGAACTTGTCCAACCACAACAAGCCCCCCGGCCTTAGCACCCTGTCCCAGTCGAACAAGATATAGTCCAACAGCTGTAGATCAATCCAACCATCAAGGAACACACCAGAGTGTATCAAATCCATGGTGTTGTCGAAGAACGGCAGCCTTTGATTAAGTGTCACATACAGAGGGATTAAACCTCTAAGTGCAATTGTCTCACTAAAAGGAGCTCCCAAATTCAACGAAGTCGACACAATTGTCACATTCCACTCCCTCATTCGAGCCGCGAAGCTCCCTGATCCAACACTAACATCAAGCCCAATCCTGATTTCACCTGGTTTAACTTCAAGAACATCAGCTATCAGGAAGTCAGCTAGTGAGA
The DNA here is from genome assembly GCA_038050645.1 of Hedychium gardnerianum. NCBI lineage: Eukaryota > Viridiplantae > Streptophyta > Magnoliopsida > Zingiberales > Zingiberaceae > Hedychium > Hedychium gardnerianum. Next base: position 977 of record JBBUKS010478734.1, read on the forward strand.
CATTGCTAACCCATTTCAGCTTCTCTTTCTCAAATTCAAAGCATCCAATGCATTTGGAGAAGCCCCTCCTCCGATTCCTACTCGATAAGCACTTGAAGTCCCTGCATTTGTAGTTACTCCACCTCACATTGCGATCGTCCGGCATCGTCCACAAGGACATGTTCATTGGAAGTGGCTTCTGATATAGCTTGGATGCCGGAGCCAAGCACCTTCTCCGGGGAAGAGGATCACAACCTCCCAGCATCAACTTTTGTGCTAGATTCCAATCATCTTTGCAGTAGGAGCCCATGTCGTAATCCATATACTCCTCCAGTTCCTTTCTCATGAGGACACAAGCATGGCCGATGGTGTTGAAGGTTCTATTAGTACCATACACGCTCAGCTTCCCGTTCTTGTTGCCCTTTCCGGTGATGTACTTCCTTGTTTCCTCCACTGTGAAGAAGTTGATTAAGGGGTCCTCCACTGCATCCGATTTAGGAATGCCAACAAGAGTGAGTTTGACGCGAGCACTGTAAAGAGGTTGTATCACTTGCTCTTCGAGGAAGATTCTGAACTCGGTCTGAGTGATGTCTTTGTCCATGTTCTTCAAGCTGGACTGAAGCTTGTTCTGGATATCAGAGATCCGGGCAAGGACCTCTTCGACACGGTCACGGAGAGCCGTAAGGTCGTAGTCAGTATAGCCGTTGTTCATCGTCTGGAATTTTTGGCAGTTATCTTCGTTGGCATCTAGAGAGTATCCAACATGATGGAAATGGTGAAGGCTTGAGACACTTAGTATGACGAAGACGACCAAGATGATCTGCAGAATAGCAATGGCTCTAGTGAACGAAGACCTGGGAATGTGCCGGGTCTCCATCCTCCAACTAATGCGTAAATGAAGAAAATGATAGACTTGCTCACGTCCTAACTAGTCTACAGACAAGATCTCATTGAAACGAAGGTTCCGGAACAGAGCAAGAACGTGCAGAAAGAAATTTAGCATTGTCCAATGCATGCATTTATTGATAAGAAAGCTTCTGATTTGACGAACTGTGAGCCTGAATAATTAATATATTTGTTGATCCATAAATTATAACCGACTATAAATTTCATAGTTTAGTCATCGATAGCAATGCTGTGCACATGGGATCATTGAATTTCAGCGATAGTTGGGCAATTTTATACATCCTCTTGGTTTTTGTATATATTGTTGGAACTGATGTGGCTGGGGACGAGTTAATTAATGGCTGGTCAATTTTTAAATCTGGACCCATATTTCACGCACAAGTTCGATTCTCGTTCTATACTGATGGATTTTCAAATTTATTTCAATCGTAATTCGAATTAAGTAGGACTCGAGTCCTCTCTCAAGTCTCATTGAGTATCGGGTGTACAGATAGTTTACATTATTTCGACTAATTATTATCCTCGTACTGTATGTAAAAAAAAAAAAAAAGTTTAACCGACTCTGGCCAATAGTTTGCAATTGTGATTTGAAATTTTTTCTCATATAACGAGATTAACATCCAATTTTGGAATTAAGAATTGGCAAATTCACTATGGTATAAACAAGATTAACATCCTAATAAATTAACGAAATTTTCAATAGGAAGAGATCTCTATCTAAGTTTTGATCTTTAATGTATAACTTTTTGATAGGCTTGAATAGGAATTGACTTATATCAGCAACAAATAGATCAATGGATGAACTCAAAGAGCATCCAAAAACAATGTAAATAGACTCACACTAGGATTTGCAAGTTCCAATAAGTTGGTTTATGTACATCAGTCCAGTGTTCATATTCATTAGTTAATTACCAGTTGAAACATCAGCCATGGCTTTCAGCTTTCAAGCTAGCATTACAACGAACGGTTCAATAGCCAATGAACTCTGGTGAACTGGACGATACCGTCCATTCTCACACGAAGCTTAAGCAACAGTGACAATCTCACCTCTTGAACCTGTAACATCAAATAACCAAATCAGCATTTAGTACAAATTGAAACCAGAGAGAAACAGAGTCAGGGAAATAGCAATTATGTGAAGTTACATCTCTCAAAAATCTCTTTTGCCAGTAGCAAAAGGGAATCAGTTTCTTCAGCCATCTGTGCAATCTTCTCGGCCTCCTTGACAGCTTCGGAGGCTAAAAAAGATTTGGCTTCGGAATCTGCTATTTTGTAAGCAGCAGTTATCGCAGCCTCTTCTATGGGGTCCATGGCTTTTGCTGAGCTGGAGTTCTGAGGTACCCGAGTTCGATTTACTGGGTCTTTTGGTTTGAGAATAGGGGTTTTTGTTGCAAATGATGAATCTTTCAGCCTGTATCCCTTTTGGAACTACAACATGATGAACCAACAAAGAACAGACATCATTTGTACTCGCACAGAAATAGTATGTTTGTTTTATCAGATAAATCTAAGAAATAAGCTCATTCTTAAAGATCTGGCAACTAGTAAATACTATATATTGCATGTCACTTGAGCATTTGTTTCATGATACTGATAGTGTTCTTGCTGGCGTTCAGCGAAAAACATTAGGCTGCACCAACCTTTGAGGGTGTTGAAACTGCCTCATAAAACTCTCTGAATCATGTTACCTAAATTGAATATTATTTGTGGAAAGAAATAAAGAATGAAAATAGATGCGTTGCATTTTAATGGCCCAAAAACATTCATGCTTGGTCATTAACATATTCCAAACTAACAAAGGTATGTAAGAATCCATATCCAATCATTGATTAAAACATATTCATTTGACATTAAAAAAGCATTATATTCCTTCAACAATAGTTAAAATATGTCGAAAAACTAAATACATGTCATAAATAACATTAAGCTCTAAAAACATCAACCATTCGAAGGTGAGACTAAAGAGTTGTTTACCCTTTCTATTTTATTCTGTGCAACAAGTCGTCTTAACTTGGAACTAAGCACCCTACGGAAGTTTTGTGGCACGTCTTGCCTTTGCTGCATAAAATAGTAGGGATCAACAATCACTGACTATTGCAAAAATATGTGGATTTTAAGAGATTTTCCATGGCAAAGTGCCAAAATGTACATGCTAGAAGCCTGCGTGGGTATAAGTTTCATAAGATACAGGCATCAAAAGATTCCCTGTAATACACAACTTTGGGGAGTAGCTATTAACAAACAATACCTGATATTCCCAACTGTGATTTTAGACATAATACAAGGTTTGATTGAAAGATATCTCAAAATTTCAGCAGAACTATTGGATAAGAAATCTTATTTAACAACATAATTAAGTGTTCTGGGTTTTGAACAATACCAGAAGCCAAAAAGAGAAAGAAGACCAGTTAATAGCCAAATGGTTATGAGATCAACTAGATAATATAAAAGGAAAGATAAACATAGAAAACATTGCAATGCCCACATTTGAACACAGATGCAAAATTACACAAGATGTCCCCTCATTTAGACTCTCCTTCAAAAGATTCCATAGTTAGGTAAAATGAAACATTCTCTACACAGATGATGATATAGAGATCAAAACATCTATTTACTTCCCAAACATCACAGATCTTCAGCACATTCTTCAATTAGGAAACATCACAGTGACTTTGAATTTGGTAAAAACAGATTCAATTAGGTTGGACATCTAGAGTATTCAGCATAAAATTTATGAATTGGAAAAGAATACTAACCATGTAGACAAACCCAATGTAAAATTGTTAAATAGTATAATAGATAAATCTATCCAATTAAAAAAGTAAAGCAACAAATAACTATCATAAGCTAGAAATATGGTTAATTGCTAAATACAGCCATCAAGAAATGCTCGCTTTTATGTATAAACTCTTGAAAATGTAAAATATTAAAATCACATGTCATCTTGTTGTCCAAAGTAATTGTTAATCTGTTGAGGCAGTCTCATGCTGCACTATTTCATAATCAGATGCCACATACAGACATATTAACTTAGTAAGATGGTTTGAAGTTTGGTGACAAGTGTTTCTTTTAACAATTTTTCTTTGATACCACCACGTAGCCTCTGATTCTGAAATAGACAAATGGTCATGTGTTGTTTGCTGATTAATGATCATTTTAGACAATAAACTAGTAACAACAACAACAACCGAGCCTTATCCCACTATGTGGGGTCGGCTATATGGATCCTTTTACGCCATTGAGCTCTATCCCCTACTATATCATCATCTATATTTAAATAAATTTTATCTTGTTTTATTTAAATATAGACAATAAACTAGTACATTATTTTAATTTATTTTTTTAAAAGCTGATATACATATAAATATAATATATAATTGAAACAATTCTTAATTTTATAGTTGGTAAAATCCTAAATTTTATTCCATGTTAGCAAATAGCATTTAACCCCTAAACATAACAGAAATGATTATGGACGTAACAATCATTTACTTCCAAAGTGTTCTAGTCCAGCCTATCTTCAATAGCACAAGATGCAATTCGTGATAAAGAATTAATATTGGTTATACATGATAAAAAAAAAACATGAAGAAACAAACTGAGGGATGGCATATGACAAGCTAGTAGTTTGAAAAAGTTCAAGGGTCAAGCTATGATGAAAATCATAGGCATATATACTCAACATATAAATATATATATGCATAAAGAAGTAATTACTTTTTCGTGAATGCATTGGTTAGAACTTCCACAAAGTGCAATTAAGCTCAAATCTAGAACCTTTACCATAAAAGAGGTGCAACATTATTCTATTGCCAATAATATATAAAGAAAACTTTTGGATACCCAATATAACTGCACAAAATATGAAACTCTGAGCATACTTGAAATGACAATCAATACATGTCTAAACATGTGGATCTTCCAGTCTTAGGAAAAAAGATAAAATGGACATCGTGTTTTTCAGTTTAAAACTAAACTCATCCAAGATAACCAGGTTCTAATCACAAACCTCTATAAAATTGAAGATAGCACCAATTTCTACTCCATTTGGTTCTTGCATTGAAGTAATTGCCTCAATTATTAAAGCAGTGTATCTGACAAACAACAAACAAATGATTCATATAAGAAAAATACTCCTATAACAAGACAAGGTACGGAGAGTCCATAGTTAATAACACATAAGAAGAATGAGAAAGGAAGACATTTAACATTTATGAACCTACAGATTGTTATTTCATATCAGTGGCACCTAGGCAGATCTAAGAAATTTCTATCTCAGAAATAAGTTATCAAAACTGAAGCATCATGATGCTACAGATTGTTATTTCATATCATTTCAAGGGCAAGTTAAGAAAACATGAACCTACTTATAAAATACTATTTCAAGCATGTCTGGCAAAACTTCTTCTCAATTGAGATAAATCATCATTTTCCTGTATAGAATTTTTTAACTTGTTACAATGTGGACCCTCATACTCTGAAGAAAGTAAATTTTAAAGATTGAAGAAATAGTACAGGAAGGGATACTAGATCATGATGGGAAAAAACTAATTTAGACCCAAGAGAATACTCAATTGTAATGGAAAATTGAAACAGATAACATTATGTACCGGGGAGGATTTTTTGCATCTTGTGCGCTTTTTGTAGCATCTGCAGTTGTAGGTGATGCATCTTTTTGTGGGAGGGGAGTGGGAGCAGCACTTGGGGAGTTGGATACTGGAATGGCTGAAAGAGGCTTTGGCTTTGGTGTTCTCATCTTTTCTCTAGAACCTTGGCCACTGGCACTAATGCTCATATTCCTCCATTTGTCCTAATTAACATAACTAGTGGATCAAATATGATTACAATGATAAATGGAAAAAACTAAAATCATATCATACTTTAAAAAAACAGTAATGGTTTTTACTGAGATAGTTGACTATCTTTCTTCAAAAAGTAAAATTTACATGCAAAAATGAAAGTACAGCAAACTTATCCCAGATCACAAATTTATTAGGGTAAACTAAATATACTCATGGAAGGAAAATCTGTCAGTACAAATGCTATGACTGTAGCAAAGACAAGAGAAGAGGAAAAGCACTCCAAACATTATGGTTTCATTACCAGAGTGAATCACAAATTTACTAAACTAGATTCACTCATACGATGGAAAATATTTTTTACAACCCCAGCAAGCATGAGAGGAGAGGAAAAGGACTTCAACTAATATGGAGAAATATGGATCATAACATACATCTAGGGTATATAAACAATAGCAGTAATCTTAATGATCACAGCTACCTCAGTAATGTTCAAACACTTCCCCAGCAATTCAAAGTTCCTGTTTAAATTGTTATTCAAGCATTATTGCCAATTACACATCAAAAACCTAGGACCTCCTAAAACCAATCTATGATTTATAGAGCAACGGGCAACCAAGGAAAAAAATAATGTTCAAAGTTAGCTTTTTATATCCTGATTTAGTTTGATTAATTTTATTATAAAATATATAGCAAAAGATTTATCACCAAGAGATAGTAAATGTAAAAGGTCAAACCATCAAGTTATTTAAACCTTGGTAGTTCGCACAGTAGAGAGAGTTGGACACCAAATCTAAGAATGATTGTACAGATAACAGAACAACACTTGGGGTTAGATTATACAATAATACACCGAAGAAACAACAAAAGTGGAGAAGTATCCGAATAGCGAATACTAAATATCACTAGAACACAGCCTGATTTTCTTTGGCTAAATAAACCTGCAGACAAGGCAAATGTACGAATAGATTGATCAAAAACACATGTAGACCTGAACATAAAAAAACGTTGTTCGTTAGCTCTAGTGATGTTTCCGCTCCATTATCGATTTCAACTCGAGAATCATAAAAGGAATAAAGAGGACATTACCAAAAAATTAAACCAGGGAAACTACATATAATGGAGTAAAGAAATTAACACAATCCACTAAAGTTGAACCCCAGACCTTGAGGTCGATGTTTGATCGGGTGGACAGGCAGCGGCTGAACTCGGGATCCTTTTGGATGGTCCTCCATTTCCCGGCTCCGTGCTTGTCCACGCCAGCACGCAGCGCCTCCTCCTCCTCCGAGGTCCATTTCTGCTTCGGGGCTCCCATGACTCTTCCGCTACCTCAAACCGTACTTCGGCCACTAGTCGCTTCTTCGTTCTGCAACGAACCCTAAGGCTCCCCTCCCTCTTCTTCCTCCTCCCGATTAGGGCAGAGCTGAAATCACACACCGATGAAGACGATCCCCTCCCCCCTACGAGACAGGATCCACCTTAACTTGGTTTCCTCCGAAAGGGAACCATCTACTCTTCCAATGGGAAAAAAGATATTGAGTGATTGGTGTCTCGGACGATGCAGGTTGGTTCGACAAGTCACGGATCACGGCACGTGCAATTGCCTCATCTACTCCGCTGCCAGCCAGGATTCATCGGGTGCAACAATCTCTGGAAATTGGAAGAGACTCGTGACAACGAACGACCAGGATCTAACAACTTACCAAAAAGAACGGTTCGGATGTAGTTTATCAAGAGTTTCCAATTTCGAGACGATGGTTCGCTCGCAGAGGATCCCATCGTTTTGGTCCTTCGGGCGGCGAGCAGGAAGGAGTACGCCGAGGAGAGAAGAGAGTTCGATGCTTTGAATGGAAGGTATCTTTGAAAAAGTAGTCTCCTTTTGAATGCCCGAAATGCCTGTATATGTTTCGAAAAGTAGGACGAACACAAGCAGTCCCTAAATCCCTACTCGTTCATCATCCCTGTCGAATATTTTTGATCGGCATTGCTGCTAGCAGTCGACACGAAACATCAAACTTGGTAAGCTCCCTCTAGTGTTGATTGTCGAGTTCAACATTTGCTAGTAGTTTCTCTTCTTAAAGTTTCCTCCAAGCTTTCGTCGTACTTCTCCATTTTAAAAAATGGATCTTTTTTAGGTTTGGTCGTGTAGTACCCAAACTGTTTGGCTCAGGATTTGTAGAAAGCTATGGCTTGGTATTGAGCTGAACCTGGATCAACATGCGTTTGCACTTTCTATTGATCTGCTTCACTTGGCAACCTCGAGAACTTGTCTGTGGTTTTTCTTCCCTTTTAAAAATAAAAGTATTATGTTTACCACGGTGCTTGGAACAGCATTTACTCTTGTTTATGGAATCGTCTATTAAAATACAATTTATCCCTGAGAAATCATAATTTGCTTATTAGCAGTAATAATTTTTGTTTCTGTTCATGTTTAGTCCTCAATACGATACAACCAGCATTTACTTTCATTCTATTGAGGATGCATGGCTCTAGAGAAGTCTATAATTCAGCAATTGATTCATGTTAGGTCAAGAAAGTTGAAAGAAGTGATACTTATCTACAAATTCAATTTTGACAACCAGCAGCTATGGTTGTCTTATTTTTCCCTCAAAAATTTCCTTAGAACTTATGATTCATTAGTAGATTTTCAAGAGATAGGTATGACTCCCTTAAAAATTACAGAGTCACTTTCTCACTGAATCATTAGCATGAAGATTGTTGTTCTCTTCTTCTTCTTTTTTTGGCAAGTAGATGCAAATTCATTTTTTTCCCAGAAGGAGATGCTTTTATGATCAAAGTTTTTGTAATATGCAGGGTGTTTGCTAGAGAGCCATGAGTACAGACAAGTTGATAAACACGAACGAGTTTGATCAATACTTAGAGAGGTAAGTTCATTAATTTAAGGCTTCTAGTTGTTAGGTTCAACATCACGAATGCATCTAATTGCTAACTTTGACATGCTTTGTAGTGTCATATGGCCGAACATTCCGCAAGATAGGAAAAAGTTGTTCAATCATGTTAATTCATATGTATTTTCAAGTTATGTGATGAATGAAAAAAGAAGGAAGAACTTGGTTCGTTGGTTTGCGAAACAAAACCCATTCTCCACCAATTACTTTGTGATCCCTGTATGTATATGGTAAGTAGTCTTATGTTCTTTATTTTTGTGGATGCGTAAGTCTTGTACATGTAAACTAAATTTGTGTTAGAGGGTCGTTCTATATTTAAGTAGGGGTGGGCAAAAAAATTGATATATTCAATCCAAACCGAAAATCAAACCAAACTAACCCAAAATAATTTGGATTTTCCAGGTTTCAGATAGTTTTGGGTATTCTGTGTTTTGTGTTTCAGGGTTAGATTTCCAGTTTTTTATATAAAATCCAAAAAAAAAAACTTATATAACGAATGCATATTATATATGTTATATCAACCATATTATATATGATATATCAACTAACTCATTAATAATATACATTTTCTGGTATTAAATATCAATTGTATATCTGATTTTTTGTAACTAGTTGAAAAGCCATGACCTGCTTTCCTTGTCCTTTGCCTTTGTAATTCCTATATTTTGCCTTCCACCTTTCATGATGTCACAAGATTGATCAATTTGTTTCCATCACCTATCCCTATCTTTGTCATCTCGTCTTCTTCTTCCAAGTTGGCAATTTTGTTTTGATGCCCTCGAGATGAGCATGTCAATCACCTACCTATGCCCCCATAGCTAAGCATGTAAATCACTTAGGATATCTAAAACTATCTATAAGCATCTAAATCATGATTGGCCTCTTGGTAAATTTGAAGCTAAATATGACTTAGGTCACAATGAGTTTTCTACCTTTTGAAAAGTTTTACATCATTATACAACATGATCGAAATTTAAAGGATCTTTATTTGCAAGAGAGAAGCATGAGGAGACAACCAAGGAGAGGATTAAAGAAACTGAAGAGAGGATATTAGCAAAAAAAAGTCAGAAGAGGTGGGGAAGGAAACAATGAAGACAATAGAGTATAGACACAACTACATCCTGTTTGAATTCATCTAGATTTCAATTATATTAATCCAATCATGATTCAACACAATCTTAGCCATGAATCTTTTATCTTTAGTTGAGTCGAATAGTTGAGAATGTGTTGGCATATGCAGGAGCCATTGGAATGTAGTGATTTTATGCAAACTTGGCACTGAGGATGGTTGCATCATTATTCTTGACTCACTCATTGATATTGGGCTGCCTAGTCAGCAAGAACCTTGGATTAGAAGGTCTTTCATTTTAATTAGTAATTTCAGCTCTCTCTTATTCTGTTTTCATCGATTTCAGTTGGCACTGAAGATGGCTAATTACCATGCAGAATTTTACTTGACATTTATGAAGAAGCAGAAAGACCTGAGGATGAAGAATTTGTTTACAACATTCCTCTACATGTTCCTCATGTATATTTCTTCAGTGATTTTTTTTGTTGGCATTTTCCATTGCTCTTAGAATGTTAATATTCTTTTTAGTACAGATGCCACAGCAAAAAGATGCCCATGAATGTGGAGTTTATGCTTTATACTTCATATTCCTGCTAGTAGAGAGAGGGCTTGAAATTTTTCTCCCAGAAAATCAAAATAATAATGTAAGTTTGTTCTATAAGTCATGCGATCTCTGAGTATGAATAAAAATGAATTCTCTTTATCTGACATGCAGGAATGCCATGATTGGTTTTGGATAGAAGAATACTATGGGTTCAAACAAGAAGTGTACTCATATCGTAGGTAATTAGGATTTTAATGTTGTTTTATTGTTATGACTTATGATTGCATAGCTAACTTTCTGTACCTATAGTAGTTGTTAGTATAGCACTGAGATTTTTGTTCAAGAGAATATACAAACATTTGGAATCACCATCAATGATTAACCAGGTCGGGTAACGTCGGACCTGCGGTGACCGGCCCGGCCCCACAGAAGTTTCATAATTGGGTTGATTTGTGGTTCAAATCATCCAATTTGATTCGGCGGCAATTTGAATCAGAATCATTCAATCAATCAAGAATCAGTCTCATACGGTTCAAATCAGACCAATTTGGTGTGAAATATGTGATTCCTTGAATTGAGTTAATTCAACTTACTCCTATTAAAAATATTACGTGAAATCAGGGTTAAAAACTCCCTTTGTGTTTTGCCTTCATTGGATGATCATTCATGGCTCCTGTCCCCTAGCATCCTTCCTCATGGTTGTAGGCATCTTCCTTCGTTGACATCCCTTCCTTTGTTCGTATCTTCTTTGTCAGTGCCTTCATCATGTCTTGGCATTGTTCTCAGTAGGCACCATGGATCAGCATACCACTTCAACAGAGGGCGTCGACCACTGGAGACTACTGTTTCATTGGCTTCTTCCTGGAGCATCTTCGATCATAAGAGGTCTCCGCTCCATACCCTTCAATAATCGAGTTTGACCGGCAGACATCTTTGACAATAGACTACTATTGAAGATTTTATTAAACATATTAAAATTATAGTTCAAGCAAAAGGCTATGAAAATTTCTTTAAACATAACATACAGATAGACATTATCTTTTTGGGAAAAATAATGACATAGATCAATAATAGTTTTAAGGTACAAATAAATAATATTATTAAAGCCTTGACTTCAAAAGGAATCTCATTTTTAGAACCAAAAGACTTTTCCTTAGAAACATTAGCAGGACTAGATTGAAATCTAAATCTAAACATTAACACACAACCACCAGTGCTTAGACAAACAGAATCTATTGTGTATAAAAACAGACATAGACAATGGACAGTCCATTTTAATGACTATCAAGCTTCAACCTCTCAAAATGACAATGAGAAAAAAGAAAATTTTAACTTAATGAATATTGAAGGCTTACCTTATGAAATCAATCAGGAAAAAGGATTCTATGATGATTTAGATGAATACATCTATACTCTAGTAGATACGATACCTTATACTACGTCAAAAGAATTATTAAACTTTGAACAAATTGAAAAACAACAACAGAAGTTGGACCATGATTGGGAGTTATACTTTGATGATGAACAAAATATCATAGCCAGAAAACAAGGCCAGCAAGTAAATCTTATGAATACTGCAAATTCTGGAGAATCCACAGGAACCTCGAATGTGATGATCCTCAAATGTATGATACTTATTTAGAACAATGGATTGTATCAGTCCAACGGAATTATCAAACAAAACATGAATTAGATATTGAAACAGGCGAAGCTATAATGTGAGTAAGAGAGAATTATTTAGGAGATGTAGCCACAGCAGCATGAGAAGCCTATAAAAACAAATTCCCAAAAGAGATAGCCCGGATAGCTGCATAAGACAATAACATTTTAAATTTTTGTTATACAATACATCGATTATTAATCGCTAAAGATGCTAATACTGGACTAGACTTAAGACAAAGGGAAGCAATGAGAGATTTAGAACAACTTCAATTATTCAGTTGGAATTGGATTAAACGTAATGATTTCCTTACCTTAACAGCAATCTCTGGTAATTATTGTAACCCAGAATTTGTAGAAAGACTTTTTAGTAAACTACCAGGGACTTAGGAAAAGAAATTCATAGGGCATGGACGGATATGAAAATCTCACCACAATATGATAATATAGGAGTTCACATACAACATATTATAACAATCTTAAAAGATAAATGTACCTACATACAAATACAAAAATAACTTAAAAATCAACACTATGATTTTTGTAATCAAATTTATACACCACAACAATATGACCTGCAACAACAAAAATAATATAGGAGAAAAGGAAGACAATATACTAAACCTACTATCTAAGGCCCATCTAGAAAAAAAACCAAAGAAAAAATATTTTGTAAGAAAAAGTAAGGAAAAGAAGCCGTATTTAGACAAAGACAAACATGTGAGAAAGTTTAAACCAAAGAAAACATATGCAAATACTATTTCTTGTTTCGCTTGCCATGAATCAGGACATTTGTCTTCTCCATGTCCTACAACGAAAAATCTTTACACAAGAGAAGCTCAACTAGTTACGTGTACAAATCTGGACTTAGTAGAAATACAATCAAACGTCTCGGATACATCTTCCATATATTCGATAGTCTCTTTTGATTAACTAGAAGAAGTATCTTCCACCACTGATTACACTTTGATTAATTCCTTTCTACCACCTACACAAAATATTATCGATAAATATGGAATGCCCATGACTATACCACCAGAATAAGTTTATGACCTAGAAAAACAATGGAAAGAGTTTTTTCCCTATACTTCCCTAGATCTGATGTTCCAACAAGTGCTTTCGCAGCACACACCTGATACCCTATCAGACTGTCATCATCAATGGATATTGAAAACTGGAACTGCTAATATTTCTTATTTCATCTGTAGTTATTACCCTTCCTTGGATAAGAGAGGGACTTGTTCTCTTTGCAAAAAACAATGTTGTAGTTTATGCCTTGAGCAAAATTTTGGTATCCATATACCAACACCAATCACACACAGACCTCCCCGTAATCTTTTATTAGATACTAGAATTGCAGTCTTAGAAACAAGACTGAATCTTTTAGAGACTGAAGTTAAGAGCCTCACTTTCTCTAGCTCTCTTCCACCTCTACCTGATAAGGGGAAAAGTATAATCCTTCACGAACCTCACCAAGACGTAGACATGGTTTTTATTAAAACACCTAGTATTTGTAATACTGGCCGCACAATAGACATCCGAGTCAAATGTCTCCTTAATATCCATGGTCATGAAGTGACACTTCAAGCCTTGCTTGACAGCGACGCTACGAACTCAACTATCGATGAAGTCACTCTGTTATCCATAGTTCCCTCTTCTTTAATAAAAACTACTTCTCAACCCTTAATCAGTACTCAATTTGACAGCCAAACCTTAACTAGTACGAAGTTTGTCACAAATACTCATTTACGTTTTTATAATAATTGTGGCACTTTTAGTACCTCACTTACTCTCTCTAAACTATGGATTAAGTCGTTACATTCAAATATCCATGTTATACTTGGTCTGAATTTCTTAATTCAATCTGATTGAGGTCTTTTCCTCACCAAGGATTATGCTCTCTTTCTTTCTACTCCTATCATTTCCCTTATTGTGTACTATCCATCTACCGTGCATAAGCGTGATGCCCCAACTCTTGATCTTCCAGCTCCGGCTCCATGTGCACCCCTACCCTGGTAGTTCCACCCACAATTTGTCAGTGTACCAATAATACAACCTAAATCTTGTGAAATGACTTTCCAAGACCTAAGAGAAAATAATGATAATTACGTATCTGAAGAAGACCTGGATTGTTATCTAGATCTACCAACTGACTTCTTAGCACCAACAAAGCTGGTACAACTTATCTGTACACAAATAGACCTTGACGATCTGGTCTCACGACTAGAAAAGATAGAAATTATAGATAATAATCCCACTAAATATTGAGAAAGAGATAAGGTATACTGCAAATTAGCAATCCTAAATCCGGATCTAACTATAAAAGCACAAGATTTACGATATACTAATTGGGAAATGGAAGAATGTAAAACTCATATACAACAGTTATTAAACCTTGGAACTATTCAAAGATCAACCTCAAGACATAGAAGTCCTGTCTTTATAGTAAATAAAGGGGATGAACAAAAAAGAGGACAATCTAAAATGTTATTCAACTACAAAAGACTTAACAATAATTGTATGTTTATAAAATTCCAGATAAGGATCAGCTACTTAATAAAATACAAGATTTAAAATGGTACTCGAAATTCGATATGAAATCAGAATTTTGGCAAGTCAAGATGCACCCAGAGTCAGTAGAATGGACTGTATTTTCTTGTCCCGAAGGACATTTTGAATGGCTAGTTATGTCATTCGGTTTAAAAATAGCACCACAAATCTTTTAGAAGAAAATGGATAATATTTTTAGAAACTTAGCAACTTGTACATGTGTCTATATAGATGATATACTGGTTTTCTCCAAAACAAAAGAAGAGCACTTTGCCCATTTACATATGGTATTCAACTTATTTGAAATACATGGATTGATCATTTCCAGAAGTAAAATGAAACTTGCTGTTAAACACAGAATTTTTGGGAGCTGAAATTAGGCAAGAAAAAATAGCCCTGCAGCCGCATATTATTTCAAAAATCTTAAACTTTCCAGATAAAATTGAAGACACAAAAATACTTAGATCTTTCTTAGGGTTATTAAATTATGCCAGATAATACCTAAAGGATATAGGAAAAATTAGTGGACCCCTATACAATAAAACTTCTATAACAGGACAAAAATACTTTAATCAACAAGATCTGACTTTAATTAGAAAAATTAAAGACTAGTAAAACCATTCCGATTCCCACCTTACCACTAAATTTAGACTACTTGATTATAGATACAGATGACTGTGAAACAGAATGAGGAGTTCTCTATCGAAAAACTTCTAAATATGAACCAAAAACTATGGAAGAATTATGTCAATATGCTTTTGGACAGTACAAAGAAAAATGTCATTTAATATCTCTAGATTATGAAATTCCAGCTATTATTTATTGTCTAGATGCTTTTCGACTTTTCATCTGCAGTAAACAAGAAATCATAGTCAGAACAGATTGTAAGGCTATCGTTAAATATAGCCAACAAACAAAAGGATTACGAAAGAGACTGAGCACAAAAAGATGATTACAATTTACAGACACTATTATTAACAAAGGATTAACAATCTAGTGGGAACACATTAAGTGAAGTAACAATTTCCTAGCATGCACATTATCTAGACTATTACATTGACTTCACAAACACTTTGCATGTATGGTTAAGCTAAAAAGAGTAAAAACTTTTGTCACGAAAATCTCGAGGTTTGGCAACCAAGAACTCCAACAATCCATTCGTTATGAGGAACAATTTCACTTCTCAACAAGAAACAAACTTGATCATATTCAAACATGTTTACTTGACAACATATGGAACATTCCAACCATTCCAAGAGGTGCTAATTACAAAATATCAATTATCAATGCCCTGACAAATTACTTCCAAACAACAATACAAAAGCCAACCTGAAAGAATTATTCCTATTATGTAGTATATTCTGGCACCAGTGTTTTCAATAGCGCGCTATGTAGCGCGCTATGTAGCACACTATCGCGTGCTACGATCAGCGAACGCTACAAAGCGTTCGCTGATTAGCGATTGTCCCGAATAGCCCACGCTATTCGGGACAATAGCGTCGATAGCGC
>JBBUKS010478753.1:0-16896 GCA_038050645.1 Hedychium gardnerianum
TTATTCTTATGTACGACACATGATCATATATAAATAATAGAGTACTTCCTACGTGACTATATGTTTCCTTGACCACCTTATTGTTGTTATTATCATGCACTATTTGTCTTATACCCACTGAGTATTCATTTGTACTCACCACCCCTGCTTCTATTGTTGTTTTCCTTGTTAGCAGGTTTATGATTGAGTCATTTGGAGGATATATGCCCGCATTGTCCCTCTCACATCGAGTTTCGGATTTATTTTCATTTTATTCGATTTGTTCTAGCTTCCGCGTTTAATTATTACTCATGTATTGTATTAATTATTGTGTACCTGGATTCTGAATTCATTTTTGATCGTGTACTTAGTGTCATAAGCCGAGCCGGCTCGCAAATTATATGTTTTGATTTTCTGGTCGTGTAGACCATTTTTATTCGTATGTTGTTTTGTTTATGTCATTTTATACACTGCATAGTTGTGCATACCTGGATAGGATATTTTTTTTTATCTATTACACTGTGTGGATGTGAATACCCGTGTGGGGTATCTTTATGTATCTGTGGTGTATTTATGTATCAGGATATTGTCAGCCCGTACAGGGGAGATACTGTCCATTTTTCGACGGATAAATATACTCCCGGGGTGTGACATAGCTACCTCTTGTCTGTCCACGAGGTCATTCGTGGTGGAGCGTTTCTCCCGCAGACAAGGACCCTGACATTTACGGACTGCTCACAAGTATCGTGGTAGAGTGTTTCTCCCGCAGTCCACAATTGACAAGCTGGGTGTCTTAGTCATTTGTATACCCTGTGGTGGAACATTGCTCCCACATACGATACCCCAATTATTGATACTGTTATCGATATACACATATGAGATTTTGTACTTATGCTGATTATTGTTAGTGCATGCATAGGAGATGTTGTACTTATATTAATTATTAAGGGTACATGCATTTGAGATGTTGTACTCATGTTCTTTGTTACTGACACTTCTCACGATACTATGTGCATTTGAGTAGGATGCTTATTGTAGTAGTGACATACGTGTTGTCATTATATGATGGTGAGTATATTCTACCTTTGAGATTGTATACCTTTGAATTATTGTATTCCTTTGAGTTCTTGTACTTTTATTTGTTCATACAGTATCTGTCTTATACCCGTTGAGCATTCCTTTGTACTCACCACCCCTGTTTCCTATTGTTGTTTCCTTGTTAGCAGGTTTATGTTGATTGAGTCACTTGGAGAATGTTGCCCATGTCGTCTCATTCACATTGAGCTTCAGATTGTTTTCGTTTTATTTCTGTTTGTTTTAGCTTTCACATTTATTTAATTTATTGGCATTGTATTAATTAATTCACATTTGGACATTTGACATTTATTTGGTTATATATTCAGAGTGTTAAGTCGAGTCAGCTCGCTGTTTGGTTGTTTGGATTTTTTTATGTGTGGGGTGGACCCCCTAGTATTTTTGTGTTTTTGTTGGATTTTCTTATACACTGCGTGGTTGTGCATTTGTGTAGGGTATGATAATATTTTTATCTGTGTTGTGGTTGTGTAACCAAATTGTGATTGTTACAATGAGAGTGCTGTCCATTTTTCAATGGATAAGTATACTCTCGGGGCGTGACATGTGACTACTCATGATACTGTGTGCAGTTGAATAGGTGACGGTGTAGTAGATGCATATATGTGTATTTTCGATCGGTGAGTATAATTTTCTTGTAAGACTGTATACCTTTGAATTCCTATACACTTACTGTTCATACACTATCTTTTTTTATCTGTTAAATATTCCTTTTATACTCACCACCCCTGTTATTTATTATTATCCCCAGGTTAACAAGTACACGTTGGTTTGGTCGTTCGGAGGTTTCTGCCCAAGTCGTCTTATTCGCATCGAGCTACCACTGTCTTCTTCTCATTTTGGTTCGTCTTGTTTCCGCATTTGTTTTAAGTCTTGCATTGTAATAAAATGACTTGGACTTGAACTTTTTAGCTTATTTCTGGTTATGTACTTGGAGTATTAAGCCGAGCCGGCTCACACTTATGTTTTCAGATTTCAGGGTTGAGTAGACGTTACTTTTTTTTATTCTGTTTAGTTGTTATTATCTATTCTGCGTGGTTGTGTTATGGTTTGAGTTTTGTGGACTCATACCATATTGTATATGCAATTATCAATAGGGAGTATCGTCCACTTTCTACGGGCATGTGTACTTCCGGGATATGACATTTAACTTTTAATTAGTTTATAAAATTATTTTAAATAATTTATTTCAAAAGATTCTTCTAAATTCAAAATAATAAAAATTAATTTTTAACTCCAGTTAATTCAATTTAATCGACCTTTTGTTGACCTAGATGAAAATAATAGACAACTTTCTTTGAATCAAACTCCCCATCATATTCTTTGTAAAATTGGAATTTTGAATAAGTTTTTTGTTACTAGTTATTCTTACTTAAATACATTAAGTAATTGGATTTTTAGTCTAATGGTTTGATTTTCGCTTTGGTGCGAGAGGTCATGAATTGGATTTTCATATCACCTTTGGATTTTTTAATCCCCTTTATTTAACTTTCATTTAGTTTACAAAATTATTTTAAATAATTTATTTCATATTATTTCGTTCTTTTAAATTCAAAATAATAAAAATTAATTTTTAATTTAAGTGATTTCGGCTAATTCAATTTAACTAATCTTATGCTCACCCTAAATGAAAATGACAGACAATTTTCTTTGGATCAAACTCTTATTTCATTCTTCTAAATTTAAAATAATAAAAATTAATTTTTACCTTTAATCGATTTGGTCCATTAATTTAATTTAACTAATCTTTTGCTCATTCTAAATGAAAATAATAGACAATTTTATCTGAATCAAACTCCACTTTGCTCCATCATAATCTTTGTAAAATTAGAACTTTTAATATATTTTTTCTTACTAGTTAATCTTATATAAATACATTAAGTATTCATTGTGGCAAGTCTAGTGATTTAATTTTAGCTTTGGATGGAGAGTCATGAGTTAAAATTAATTTTGCATGTCAGTTGATTAATTCGATTTAATCAACCTTTTATTAGCCCTTTTAAATTTCTTTTATTATTTAATAATTTTTCCCCTATTTAACTTTTAATTAGTTTATAAAATTATTTTAAATAATTTATTTTATATTACTTCAAAAAAATCTTTTAAAATCAAAATAGTAAAAACTTAATTTTTAACTTCGATGGAGTCGATTAATTCAGTTTGACTAATCTTTTGCTATTCTAAATAAAGATGATAAATAACTTTTTTTAAATCAAACTCCATTTTGCATGATGATCATCATATTCTTCGTAAAGTTTTAAATAGGACTTTTGCTACTAGTTAATTCTTAGTAAGTATATTAAACATTTGGGTGTTTTAATTTAGTGGTATGATTTTTGCTGCGGGTGCGATATATCCTTTTAAGCTTTTTATTATTTAACGATCTGTCTCCCTTTATTTATCTTTCAATTAATTTATAAAATTATTTTAAATAATTTATTTCATATTATTTCAACAGATTCTTCTAAATTCAAAATAGTAAAAAATAACTTTTAACTTTGATTGTTAATTCGATTTAATCATCCTTTTATTAACCCCTTTTGATTTTTTATATTATTTAACGATCTTGCCCCTTTATTTAACTTTCAATTAATTTATAAAATTATTTTAAATAATTTATTTCATATTATTTCAAAAGATTCTTTAAATTCAAAATAGTAAAAAATAATTTTTAAATTTGATAGTTCAATTGATTAATTTAATTTAACCGACATTTTACTCACTCCTAGATGAAAATAATTTCTTTGAATCAAACTTTGCTTTACGTCGTAAAACTTTGAATAAACTTTTTGTTATTTATTAATCTTATATACAAATATTATTTATTTGGGTGTTTGGACTAGTAATATGATTTTTGTTTTGGGTGCAAGAAGTCACGAGTTCAATTTTCACAACATTTTTTTAAAGTTATTATTATTATTATTTAACAATCTTGTCCCTTTATTTAATTTTTAATTAGTTTATAAAATTATTTTAAATAATTTATTTCATATTATTTCAAAAGATTCTTCTAAATTCAAAATAGTAAAAATTAATTTATAATTTTGATTAATTCGATCTAACTGACCTTTTGTTCACGTGAAGATGATAGATACCTTTCTTTGAATCAAAATTCACTTTACTCCATCATATTTTTCATAAAATTAAGATTTTGAATAAGCTTTTGTTACTAGTTAATCTTATGTTTTGTTTACCGTCCTAAACGAAGATGATAGGCAAAGTTTTTTGAATCAAACTCCTCTTTGTATCATCATATTCTTTGTAAAATTGAGACTTTAAACTTTTGTTACTAGTTAATTCTATGTAAGTAAATTAAATAGTTCGATGTTTGGTTTAGTGGTATGATTTTCTCTTTGGGTAGTTTGATTCTCATAATAATCTGTTTGAATTTTTTTTATTATTTAATGATCATGTCCCCTTTATTTAACTTTCAATTAGTTATAAAATTATTTTAAATAATTTATTTCAAAAGATTCTTTTAAATTTAAAATAATAAAAATTAACTTTTAACTTTGATTTGTTCGTTTAATTTAGTTTAATCTAACTTTTGCTCCCCTTGATGAAGGTGGTAGACAACTTTTTTAAAAACAAACTTCGCTTTGCACCTTCCTATTCTTGGTAAAATTGGCTTTGAATATGATTTTACATATTAAGTATTTGGATGTTTGGTCCTATGATTCTCGCTTATCCTGCCTCCCTTTATTTAACTTTTAATTAGTTTATAAAATTATTTAAAATACTTTAGTTCATATTATTTCAAATTTTTTTTCTAAATTCAAAATAATAAAAATTAATTTTTCATTTTGGCCGATTAATTCAATTTAACTGATGACCTTATGATTATTTTTTAGTATTTAATGATTATGATCTCTTTATTTAACTTTCAATTAAATTATAAAATTATTTTAAATAATTTATTTCATATTATTTCAAAAGATCCTTTTAAATTTAAAATAATAAAAATTAATTTTTAATTTCAATCGATTAATTTGATATAATCAATTTTTGAATTTTTTATTATTATTTAATGATCATACCTCTCTTTATTTAATTTTCAATTAGTTTATAAAATTATTTTAAATAATTTATTTCATATTATTTCAAAAATTTATTTTAAATTCAAAATAATAAAAATTTATTTTTAAATTCGGTCGATTAATTTGAATTAATCTATATCCTTTTGATTTTCTTTTATTATTTAATGATCATGCCTCCCTTTATTTAACTTTCAATTAATTTATAAAATTATTTTAAATAATTTATTTCATATTATTTCAAAAAAAATTCTAAATTCAAACAAGGAAAAATTAATTTTTAACTCCGACTCAATTAGTTAATTCGATTCCTAAATGAAAATGGTTACTATGTTGTGGCCATATTTTTTGTAAAATTGGCTTTGAATAAGATTAAAACTACTAACTAATTATTTATTGAAACATTAAATTGTTGGGTCTTTGGTTTAGTAGTATGATTTTTTGCTTCGGGTGTGAGGGTTTGTGAGTTTGATACTCACAACACCTCTTTTGAGTTTTTCTTTATCCCTTTTATTCAATTTCCAATTAGTTTATAAATTCATTTTAAATAAATTATTTCAAAAGGTTGAATTTTTTTATCCCTTTTATTTAATTTCCAATTAGTTTATAAATTCATTTTAAATAAATTATTTCAAAAGGTTCAGTTTTTTTATCCCCTTTATTTAATTTGTTTATACAATTATTTTAAATAATTTATTTCATATTATTTCGAAAGATTTTTCTAAATTCAAAATATTAAAGTTTTTTATCCCCTTTATTTAATTTTCATTTAGTTTATAAAATTATTTTAAATAATTTAGTTCATATTATTTCAAAAGGTTCTTCTAAATTCAAAATAGAAAAAAATAAAAAAATGTTTTAACTTATCAAAGGGTATTTTAAAAAATCAAAACAACATTCAATTATATTTTTTATTAAACAAAAATAATTTAAATATTATTATAATAATTACGGAATAGTTATTATAACATATTAAAATAAATTAGTTCAATTTGATAAAAAAATTAAATAGAAAAAAATAATTTGTATTATAATAATAAAATAAAAGTATTTTTAGATAATTTTTTTTGATAGATGTTATTTTTTTTTATTTTAAAAAATACCTCCTTTTAATTTTTGCCCAAAATCATTTTGTGAAAAATTGAGCTTTCTTAATCATTCCCAACCAATCGACGCTTGTTGATGAGGATGACTGTTTCAAGATTCGTGTCGAATAAAATCTGACGGCGTGAATCTGATACATCTTCGGCGCAACGTAGCCTATCCGGTGCCAACTCCAATCAATCGTCTCGTGAATTGACAACAGAAGAAGACTCGGCGACTGACTCGGCAGAAGAGGCAACGAAGCTGCCGGCGGAAGAGCGAAGAAGAATCGAAATCAGGAAAGATCTCCCCTTCGGATCTCTCTCGCCTTCTCTAGATCCTCGAAATCTCACGGAAACTTCCAGTTCCGTTGCTTCGTTTCGTCCCCCAATCGATTCTGATCGGAATACGGCAGCTGGTCGACTCATTTTCTACTTGAGAGGTTCTAGGTCAATCGCCTCTTTTGCTTCCGCCCTTTGCTTATTCGCGCTCCGCTTCACTATTTCAGCTGTCCGTTTGCTGTATTACGCGTTTGGTTTGGTTCGACGCCGGCGATTGATTTGTGTCTTGGGGTAGGTGTTCTTTTGCCTCAGCATTAGGGTTTGATTTGCTTGATTGTTATATTCGATGATTCCTTTCTTTAATTTGTCTTTGAAATGCTTGCCACTGAAAAAAGAGCCTATTTTGTTGCTTCTAAGCTTCCCAGAGTTGATTGCTTCTGTTTCTGTACCATAGCTTTCCCTTCGGCTTTAGATTTGATTCCTTGCTGTTTAGCATGTCTTACTATTTGAACACAATAGTTATGAAGAAATTTGCTACCTTTCACTTTGAAATTAGGATCTAGACTTTGCATGATCCACCTCACTAATATTTTCCATTTTTTTTTCTTTTTGCGGTTGCAGAATGTAGTAGTAGTTCTCTGGTCCCTGCAGTTGCCCTGAGATGGAGGGTTGCGACTGCATCGAGACACAATGGCCTGCTGATGAGCTTCTAGTGAAGTACCAGTATATATCAGATTTCTTTATAGCCCTTGCCTATTTCTCCATTCCTCTTGAGCTCATTTATTTTGTGAAGAAGTCTTCGTTCTTCCCGTACAGATGGGTGTTGATACAGTTTGGTGCTTTTATTGTTCTTTGTGGAGCAACACATTTGATAAATCTATGGACTTTCAACATGCACACGCGAACTGTTGCGATAGTAATGACTGTTGCGAAAATCTCGACGGCTGCTGTATCATGTGCAACAGCTTTGATGCTCGTTCACATAATTCCGGACTTGTTAAGTGTGAAGACAAGGGAGTTGTTTCTAAAGAATAAGGCTGAGGAACTTGATAGAGAGATGGGCATCATACGGACACAAGAAGAAACAGGGAGACATGTTAGGATGCTTACTCATGAAATAAGAAGCACACTTGACAGGCATACAATATTGAAGACGACACTTGTGGAACTAGGTAGGATTTTGGATCTTGCAGAATGTGCACTGTGGATGCCGTCCAGGAGTGGCCATAATCTCCAGCTTTCACACACTTTGCACCACCAAATGCCACTTGGGTCTGTTGTTTCCATTAACCTTCCCATTGTCAATCAAGTATTTAGTAGCAACCGGGTGATAAGAATTCCACATACATCCCCATTAGCAAGGATAAGGCTGTTGACCGGGAGATATGTGCCGCCGGAAGTTGTTGCTGTCCGAGTACCACTGTTACATCTGTCAAATTTCCAAATTAATGATTGGCATGAGCTTTCTGCAAGAAGTTATGCTATTATGGTTCTAATGCTCCCTTCAGACAGTGCAAGAAAATGGCATGTTCACGAACTGGAGCTTGTTGAGGTGGTTGCTGATCAGGTAACCAAAACTTTGTTGCAGTTACTATCAGTTGTCTTTCATCTTTTGAGTACAGGGGTATTCCTTTGGGTCTTTTTCTTAAATGAAAACAAGGTAAAATTAGGGAGGTTTTTTTTCTTAAGAATTTTACTCTTCACATGAAATGGATACTGATTTAAATGTATTTTCCCATTTTTGGACATAAACACCTCGCTTCAATCCATAAAATTTTACAATGGTTGAATGCAACTTTTGTTCTAATTGGGGTTTGGCAAGTTGTTTTTGAGGATTACAATCTATTAATGAAAGCAATTTATTGGCAATACATTTATAGTGTGTTTCCTCCTAGGGAAGAAAAGGAAATAAAGCAAGTGATGGAAATATTTCCTCAATAACATTTTGCTTTGTGTCCTTTCGTGAAAAAGAGGGAGGGAGGGAAATGAATGAGGAATTCTTTTTCTAGTTCTTCTTTATATTGTTTCCATCCGATTTGGTTGGAAAACTTGCTTTCACATGCAATGGAGTTTAAGCCTAAATTTTAAAAGTGAAAATTGATTTTTTCCTTTTAAATATATTTTTGATTAATGCTATTTTTATGTTTCTAATAAACAGTTTTAAAAATTTAAGTTCTCCTCTTTTTTCCCTCCAAAGAAATAGTGATGAAAAATGTTTCATAATTCTTCTCCTATAATATATTTTCTACCTTTTGTTTCCCAATCTCAAGTTGTCTCCTTCTTTTATAGGAAATAGGGAAGTTTGTGTAATATCTGACTCCATGCAAAACAATTTGATATATAGAATGCTTTCCATGGTTTTAATATTTTGGTCCAAGTCACTTGTTACTAAGGGGTGAATGCAGAGCAAGTCTGGTTCATTATCAAACCATTAGGAGATATTTAAGTCTTATATATATGGTTTAATAGGTAAGGTTGAAGCCCCCATAGGTTGACGCAATTGATACCTGCATGGGTGGTTGCTCCAATATGTCTCGGGGTCAATTCCCAACGGTTGCAAAATACTTCGCTGGGTGTCTTACCTCCCCATGCAAAGGGTCATTGCGTTAGGGAAAATGTCCCCCGTGATTTACTCCCTTCCAGAGAGTGTGGGGCCGTCCTGGAGGGGCCGCTAAGGTGACGGCTTCACCTTTGCTCCAATAGGTAAGGTTGAAGATTGATAGAGTGGGATAGCCT
The DNA here is from genome assembly GCA_038050645.1 of Hedychium gardnerianum. Classification (NCBI taxonomy): domain Eukaryota; kingdom Viridiplantae; phylum Streptophyta; class Magnoliopsida; order Zingiberales; family Zingiberaceae; genus Hedychium; species Hedychium gardnerianum. The sequence goes on from JBBUKS010478753.1 coordinate 9,206, forward strand.
TTATGTTTAAGAAAACTTATCCATAATTGATGCCAGAGTCGAGTATGCCGGATTCGATTGGATCCAAGTATAAGTACCCCGAGGTAGTTTTGATGTGATCAATCGAGTTAAGTTAGGTCCTGTGTGTTTTGATCCTTGTGTCTAAGTGTGCAGGAACTTAGGAATACGAGAAGTTGAGCGGAAGACGCAGCGAACGAGAAGGATGACACGGGAAGCGAGTCGACGGGCTCGGTGCATCCGAGGGACGAGAAGCTAAAGAAGAGTACACCGGTGGAGCGAGAATGACACGGTCCGAGGGATGCGAGGCGAGAAGGACGCGGTCCGAGGGACGAGAAGCTGAGGAGGAGGCCTTCTCGAAGATCGAAGTTGGGTTCGGATGAGCTTAACTTCGGACGATCGGAGATCACCCAGGCGATCGGAATGAGAGAATGGTCAATATGTTATTGATCATTCAAAGTTGGAGGCGCCCCGGAGCAGCTGGAGGCGCCTCACCCGCTAGGCGCTGGAGGCGCCTCCATAGAATGGACGCGCCTCAAGCGCCCAGACAGTGGAGGCGCCCCCATTGAACGGAGGCGCCTCACCCGCCTGAGAACAGAGGCGCCCCCATTGCTTGGAGGCGCCTCAACCACCTGAATCCACTTGTTGCGGTGGATAAGGAGCTGGATGTCATGTCAGCTAATCCAAGATGCCCCCAACGCTCGGAGGCGCCCCCAGCACTACCAGATCAACAGACCGTTGTTGTGGATCATGACTCAGCCTGATGGAGGCGTCCCCTATCATCCGAGGCGCCCCCGAGAGTGTCACATCAACAAAACGGTCATTTCGACCATATTGTTATAAATAGAGATGTGTTCAATAGAAGACACTATGTATTCAATTTTCTAGTTCTGTTTTTCATTGTCTGAGCTTTCAAAATCTGTAAAAGGCTACTCCGCCTTCACGAAGGAGTTTTTAGTGCTTTCATTTGTCTTGGATTAATAATCACCTAGGTTGTAACCAAGTAACTTCTGTGTCTCTTCTATCTTTATGTTTATTTTTTGTTTAATTAATTAGTGTGTCCTTGCTTAGCAAAAAGCAAGAAAAAGGGTTTATTTAAATTGCAAGCTATTCACCCTCCTCTAGCCGGCCCAAGCGGTCCAACACCAAGTTCAAATTTGGTCAGGTTAATTTTTTGGTTTTTGTGCTAGGTTAAACATAATTAGTTAAATGAGCATTCAATTGTTGAGTTAGTAACTATACAAGTTTGGCTAAATGAGTTAATGATTTGAGTTTGGAAAATAAAAAGGTAGGAGGTAGGAATATCAGTCAGCATGTTGTTTAGAGTTACAACTATGAGAGAATTAATATCAGGTTATTATTTACTAAATATACTTATTAGGTTTAGAAACGATGACATGTTGGAGCACAACAATCAATTACTTAGGTGGTTTGTAGTTATATATATATATATATAGAGAGAGAGAGAGAGAGAGAGAGAGAGAAGAATGTTACCCTACTCACCTTATGCAGCTCACCTGTGCCCATCATGTGTAAATTTTTTTTCGCTTCCTATAGTCTAAATACTAAACCCTAAGCTCTAAAAAAAAATACACTTGGTGCACACGGGGTGAGCGGCATAACAAATCTTTATATATATATATTGACTTATGTAATTATACTTGTGTCATCAAATTAATTAGTATTATGGATTAGATGCCTAAAATTGACCTTACCTTGAATTTGATTATTTCTTTTGACCTGAGAACCAAAATAACCTTTATGTTGGGTCAAATTGGTTCGGGTATCCATAAAATCAAGACCCACCATTACGAATAATTCTCATCTGAATTTAACATAATAATTTTCTTCTAAACTTGACATTAGAGCGGATCTTTTCTAGGATAAGGATTTCTTCTCAATCCTGTTGGGAGGACTTGAGGTTGATTGGATGGCTCAATGACCCTTTCACCATAGGCTTTCACTTTTGTAATAAACCTTAAATATCCTACAATGAAACCCACACTTATCTCCTATACATTGCCTCCTCCCTCTTCCTTAGGCAATCAATTCCTTTCTAGAAGTTGCATGTAGCTAAACTTGAGGCATCACCTCAGTCAACTCAACTGACGGAGAATATGTAAATGATGACCACAGAAGCAGTGACAGAAAAAACTTGGAAGTTGATATCATGTTTAGAGATCTTCAGAGTCTCCTCCTTGCTGCCCCTACTGCTACTTTTTTCTTCTCCCTCCAGAAAAAAAAACTCCTCCAAGTCAGCGTGGTAAGAAGCTACGGGAATAATCTACAGAACACACTATGTTCTATTTTAGGAAATAATGAAAGAAGTTGAAGTTGGTGTTCTTCATTGGAGAAGCACTCAAGGAAAAGAGCTCTGGAAGCAAGGCTGTAGGTTTTTGACATCTTGAATTTTATGCTTTTGTAGTTGGACTGACTCATTATGATGGAGTAAAAATAATTATTCATCACAGTTGTTCCCAGCACAACTACAAAATGGAAGCTCATGCTCTGAATATTTGTTAGCCTGGAGAAGTTGAATTTAGTTAAATCAGAGAATCCATTCTTGAGGCCTAATCACTGGCCTAGCAGGGACGATACATCCTTAGAAATAACCCACTTCCAAAAGCATAGAAGTTTTGAAGAAAACACCTGACAAAGTAACCTGAATTACTTAAATCTGTTGAGCACAATCCACCTGGAAAGGATCCATCCAACAAAATTGCAGAATTAATTGCAAAGGCTGAAGACAACAAATTACACTGGTTCTGTAAAAACCAAAAAGGGGTCACTTCACATCTGACCATAATAGATCATGCTCTAGTTTGTAGGCTTCATATGTTGTTCTTGCAACTCAAGGAAAAGGAATAGAGGCTGTGCATTAGGCTTCTGGACAATGCATTTACCAGTTTTGATGCAAGTTAGGAGAGAGCCTTTATAACTCCCTTATGTGGATTCTTCCTAAAAGAGAACTAGATATGAAAAGAATTTACTATAGATTTCCAGAAAAGGTGATAGAGCTATTCATAATCTTCATCTCAAGTCTTCTTCTCTCCTCTTCTTTGCCTCTAGTTAATGTAATGCCAAAGTAGATAGATTGAAACAATTATTTTCATCATTTTCATCTTCTTTTCCTGTAGTTGTTCAATGCTAGATTCTTTATCTCATCATCTTTCATCCATATTTTTATATTGTATTGGATTGAGATGGAATTTGCCATATCCTTATTCTTTATCTCATCATCATCTAGATTGGATGGACATTTGAGTATTTGGGTGGAGATCCGATTACAATTTCAAGTTTTGCATTTTAATTAGGGTTCCAATAAGTCTTTATCCACGTCCAAGTCTGCATGTGAATTTTGATGTGATACGGAAAAATGTCATATGGATGTCATGTCATGTTTTTAGCAGGGGTTAGACAAAATTATAATGGAGGCTAGATTTTAATACACTTTTTATAGACTAATTTGACACTTTTTAAGAGTTTGGTTATATATGAGGAAGCAGGTAAACAATAGGCTAGATGTTTATGGATTAACTTATTTTCTTTTGATTTGATCATTTAAATTTATTTAAAAAACATGACTCTCTTTGCTTCTATAGCATTATCTTGTAATCTTCATATATAAACATCATTTCTGATTTATTTTTCAATATACCAAAGTTTATTGTCATGGATTACCTGCTTCTCTCTATTCACACCCGACAAATGTGTTTTCAATGAATAGCTATAGTTTTCAACTCAATGATGGACCATCTCTATTCTTCCGTTCGCAAACTTTGAATATCCTTAATCCATGAAATATATCTGTTGGATATTGAAAGGTGCTGTAGGCTAAACACGAGTCATTTAAATTGTTCTTAGTGAGTTTTTAACAATTAATATGTAATTTCTTGGGTAATAGGAGTTTTGTTCTACGAGCTTGTTGTTTGTATTGTTCTGAATTTTCTTTTTGGGTTTGATTTCGTCCAGGTAGCTGTTGCACTTTCACATGCTGCCATCTTAGAAGAATCAATGAGGGCACGTGACCTACTTATGGACCAAAACGTTGCTCTAGATTCAGCTCGCAGGGAGGCTGAAATGGCCATCCGCGCTCGCAATGATTTTCTAGCTGTCATGAACCATGAAATGCGAACTCCAATGCATGCAATTATTGCTCTTTCATCTCTGCTTCTGGAAACTGAGCTGACTCCAGAACAACGACTAATGGTAGAAACTGTTCTAAAAAGTAGCAATCTTCTAGCTACACTTGTAAACGATGTTTTGGATCTTTCTAAGCTTGAGGATGGGAGCTTTGAGTTAGATATTGCACTTTTCAACCTTCATACAGTTTTCAAGGAGGTCGGTTCTGTTTTATAGCTATTAATGTTTACTCAAATTACCTATTCATATCAATTAAATTGCAGGTCACTAATTTGATAAAACCAATAGCCGCTGTGAAGAAACTCTCCATTTTCATGACATTGGCATCAGACTTGCCCTTGTATGCTGTCGGTGATGAAAAGCGGCTCCTGCAAACAATACTTAATGTTGCTGGCAATGCGGTTAAGTTTACAAAGGAGGGCCATATATCAATCGTAGCAACTGTTGCCCGACCAGATTCATTCAGAGATCCTCAGGCTCCTGAATTTTCTTCAGCTGTTAGTGATAGACATTTCTATCTGCAAGTGCAGGTACATTGACATTTTTCTCACAGTCAACTCGTAATGGCTTAGAGTACATGCTGATATTTGAATCTAGCTAAGTAATATTTTGCCTTGATACGATGCTGCGATGCAGGTCAAGGATACTGGTTGTGGAATTAATCCTCAAGAGTTGCCGCAGCTGTTTACCAAATTCGCACGCCATCAGAATGCTAGAAACAAAGCCTACAGCGGCAGCGGACTTGGCCTTGCTATTTGCAAGAGGTGGTATTACAACCATGAAATACTCTGCTGAAATTAGCTTGAACACGGTTTCTCATTCTCGTGATACATTTTCTAATTTCATAATCAGGTTTGTGAGCCTCATGGAAGGACAGATCTGGCTGGAAAGTGAAGGTGTAGAGAAAGGTTGCACCGTTACATTTATCGTCAAACTCGGGATTTGTGATCAAAGTAGTAACCTGAAACAAACTGCACTCGTTTCATGACAAATTCATGAAGATGCAAATCCCTTCAGCTCAAAACCTACCTTCACCGATGAGAAGGAACAATTTCCTGTAAAGCTGCACTACCAAAGAAGTGCATGATTTAAGTGATTAAAGTCATTGTCAAGATTTTCGTGGTCGCAGCAAACATCTGATACTTCATGTAACGTATTTCCACCCACTTTGTTGTTTATCAAACCTTTATGTCATAGAATCATAGTGATCTTCGCTAACAGGTCGACTATCATATATTGTTGTTTGGGCTTCTTTTCAGGCAAACCTATCATATTCTGTAATCTTGTATAGCAAAGCTAAACTAGTAAATCTAACTGCAATCAACTTCGTGTCACATTGTCGAAAATAATTGTCATACTTTTACAGTGATCGAATGCTTCAGGTTTGTTACACACTACATCCATATCTTAAATAAGGGTTTGCTTGATTTCTTCATCGCTTTCGCCTTTCCGCACGGACTTATAGTAGGCAAATTGCAGGATGATCTGACAAGAATCAGGTCAAGATACATTCAATACTAAATTTGAAGAATTACAGTAATCATGGAAGACCACAAGTCGAAAAGAGAAGAAGGTTACAAATAGATCGAGCAACACGCAGACGACCGCGTCGAGTAGCCACGGTGCATTGCCCTTGATCTTTTCCCACTCTATGCTCCTCAAAAGTATGCTGCATCCAAGAACATCAATCCCAAAACAAGTAAAACTACATTTTTTTTTCATGCAAATAGATAGAGAGATAGTGAGAGGAAGATAAAACCTTCCAACATAAGTTGCATTCGCAATGAGTGCAAACAAGAACATCAAAGGATTTAAACCCTAGAAACATAGACAACATCAAAAGTTTGGTCATCAATTCTCAAAACTGAAGGATTGAGATCATACCTCCACACTCCCTCGCTTTATCTGTTTGATAATATTGTTCATCAAATGCATGCATACATACATTTTTTTTTAAGTATGAACTTATCAAATAGGGTATTGATTCTCACATTCAAATATATTTGAGGCAAACGACCTCCCATATAAATGGCAGCCATGACCCAGCCTAAGAGCTGTCCATAAGGGTTTCCTTGTGATGGAACTGTGACTAATTTCTACAATTGCGAAAATAAGAGAAATCATCAAATTATGACATATAAGAAAATTTTATGTTTTTTCTTTGTCTTTGTATGAATCATCCATCAGTGGAACCTGCAAAAATTGTTCCTGTAAGCCTTCTGTTGATGCTTTGGTATGAAATGGCAAAGTGAGTGAAGTGGCCATGAAAGTTCCATAACCAACCTGAAATAATAACAGTCAGCAAGGAATATTTTTAGATAAAGCTTTAACAGTCGTATATATCCTTAAAAATTAATTCTCTAAATTATGGAATATAATAGCATTTATTAAAAAAATGTTATTTTATGAAGAATAAGTCGTGTTAGTAATTTTTTTAAAAAAGATTAGGATTTCATGTATCAAATAAATTTTGAGTTAATATAATTTTTAATTTTCGGTATCAATATCAGAGTGTTAGGCTTGGTTTTGGATTTCCTTCTTCCACCATTCATTTTTGTTTATGATTTTAGAGTTTAAGAGTTTTGTTTTTCTGTTTTACTCTATTTTTAAAAGACAAAATAAAATATTTCTCATGTTAGATTTTTTTTATTATCAATTTTCATAATTAAATTTTTTCCCCTATAATTTGACTTTAATCTAGCTATATTTGCTTTGTACTAACACTCAACTAAATTCATTTTATCAACCTTCACAATTAGATTCTTCCTCATTTTATCAATTCATTTAATTCTCTATGAAAAGTGCATGGATAATGACTATAGTAATAGGAGGTCGAATCTCGATAGAAAATTTTATTATCTTTAGGGATCCGTTCATATATTTTCTAATTTAAAATTTTGATTTATCTCTTTTCTAAGAACGTAAGATAATTATGAAGGATTATTAATATGACAGATTCATTTTTTTTTCTTCTTATTGCTCGGTTTTTATTATCGTTTTTTTTCATAATTGAATAATTTCTTCTTATTTCTTCTTATTATTATTTTCAATTTTTGACTTATAAAATGTAAGAAATTATAGAAACAACTACTTACAACATGATTCTTTCACTGTGGAATTCTTGAAAGACAAACCTAATTTAAAGATTTTTTAAAAACGCATTTGTTTTTATTTTATTTCTTCCATCAATTATTGTGGTGTTACATTCAAAAAATAACATCATTATTGATCTGGGTCAAAGTAAGCCCTCTGGGGGCTCACAATCAACGAATCACGTATTGATAATAGGCACAGTAACTCCATCGCCCGGGATTAACTCAGATCGAAGCCATTTTCAACCGGGCGGCTCGATCGGGATCCTCTCCATCAACCGGAAAGGCATCACCCGGGATTATCCCCGATCAGGGACATCTTCAACTGGGCGCCCCAATTGGGATCCTCTCCATCAACCGGTAAGGTATTGCCCGGGATTATCTCCGATCAGGGTCATCTTCAATCGGGCGCCCCGATTGGGATCATCTCCATCAATCGGGAAGACATCGCCTGAGATT
>JBBUKS010478794.1:0-16890 GCA_038050645.1 Hedychium gardnerianum
CTTGAATTTATGGCTGTTTGCAAACGGGCAATCCGAGTACATTTTAGACTGATTGGCGAAGAAGATCAGGACTTCCACACACAGCTTGTAAATGGATTCCAGTCCCTTACAGCTGAACTATCGCACTACATTCCTGCCATTCTGTCCGAGCTTTAACTCTCGTTTCTTATGTAACAACCTGATCTTGTGCTGCTTGTGTTCTATTACTAGCGATTCATTTTTGTACCAGTAATTTTGTTGTATATGCTTCATGCCAGCTTGAACTACGCTTCTCCATTTTCCCTCTAAATGTTATCATCCTTCTAAGTATTTCTGCAGGAGATAACCATTCCTAGATTTTAGTTACTTCTCTCATACTCGTTGTTAACATAAAAAACAATAATAGTGATGCGTAAATTATTGTTGCTTGAAAAGAAAAGATTCATTTTTCTGAAGGAAGTTAAATTGAGTCGAGAAATAAGAGCAGTTCAAGTTGTACTAATTTAAGCGTTCTACGTCCTGTAATGTCCTGTAATGTAGAGAACTAATGGCACAAGGCAGCAAGTGCGTCAACTACTCATTCCAAGATCCACCGAAGAGCTTCTATCAACTAATCACAATGGGTAAATCCTTATAATATCTTGGAAACTCGAAGCATCCACGATTTGAATTTCCTTCAGTATTGGAAACTAATTACTGTTTCCAATCACTGTAGTATATTGTAAGTATTTTCTTTCGGATGAAAAATCTGAAATGTTAATAATTGGACAAGCGGTTCTTTAATATTTGAAATTATATTTTTGAATGTTTGATTTTATTTTAAATTTATAATTAATTTTTAACATAAGATTAAAATTTTAAGTTTATTATAATTTTTTTAATTTATTTTAAAAATCTAAAATAATTTTTGATATTTTAATTGAAATTTTTTAAATTTATAAAAAATGTAGAAATTATTTTTTAATTATATATATATATATATATAAAACAAATATATTATAATATAACTATATAATGATATAAGTTATATATAAACTGTTATTAGTTATAATAAATATAATAAAAACTGAGGTTAGTTTTTTTTTTTCTCTCCGTCCCTACTCCCGATTGCCTCTTCCGATCTCGTCGGCGCTGCTGATCGTTGCTTGCCGCGGCCGCTCATCGTCGCTCGTCCCCGGACTTCATCGCCGTCGCTCGGGGCCCAGGTAAGATATCGCCTCTCCCTCTCCTTCTCTCCCTCTCGCGTTTTGGTGCCGATCCGGTGTTGGAACGGTGTTTCGGTGTTGATCCCGTGTCGGAACGGTAAAAGCCGCCCGTATTGAACGGCACGGGTCGCACCGAAATCTTGGTCTACAGTTTGTTTATGTAGACTGAAACTGTATTATGTTTCGTATGAATGCATTGTTCTTCTGATATCTAGGTTTAATTCTTTCATACTAATTTAGTAACTTACCCTTCAGAGGATACTAATGGTAAACAATTGCATTATATATTTTTTATTTCTCATTATTTACCTTTTGTCTCACTTCTCCATCTCTTCGAGTAATCACAGACTTGCTCTCTGATTTCAGACAAATCTGCAACAATGAAGAATGTGATTGGAGGGGGTGACAAGAGTGGGAGCTTCCCAATGGATCCAAACCTTCCTAGATGGGTCTGCCAGAATTGTCGCCATCCGCTTTGCATCGTAGGGGTCGAGTCCTATGCGGACAAATTCTTCAATGATGCCTCACGCTCTGGTTAGAGTTTTCTGCTTCTCTTAACTTCTTTGATGTGCATCTATGATTCTTTGGCTATCTATTGGATTTTTTTTTCCTCCTTTGTTCAGTTCAAAATCTTAGAACTATGTTAGAGCTCCCAAGTGTCGAAATATGGCCTGCAATAATATTATCTTAACCTGAAACTCTTTCTGGAAATTCATATTCTCTCCTTGTTTGGGAAGGGCTAATGAAAAAAAAAATTGCAGCTCATAAGTGCTTCCTGTGTTACATTGATTACTTACATTTACCTCTTAGATATGAATTTTTCCATAAATGTGTATAGGCATGCAGGCGTCATCAGTTCAAGGCAGTCTTATGGTTTCTAGCCCTATGGATCATTCTTTTGTTGTGCTACCTAAACAAAAATTTCAAAGTCATGGTGTTCCTTCTCGCTTGCGGAGTGGAACTTCTCACACTGACAATAACCAATCTGCAAAGGAGATTGAAGAATCATATGTTGTATTACCACCTTCGGCCGCTTCAATGTATAAAAGTGAGACAATTCCTGAAGGAGGCGGAGCCCAAATGTCAGCTCAAGATGGAAACCATAGCAGTGGTTTGCAGGTTAATAGCTCAGGGTTTCACTCTAACATAGTCTTGAAAAGGGCATTTGATATTGCCACTTCCCAAACTCAGGTACTATGGTTTAATAAACTTTAATTTAAATAGATTGGTGTGAACCATACTGCTAGTTTTGCAGCTTCTTTAACTAGTTGATGACTTGAAAATCTACTCTTGATGCCATCGAGTTGTCCTGTTTTTCATGTTCACAGAATTAAGCTTTCAATTTTAAAAAAAACTTGACAAATTGTTCTTTAGATTTTTTAAATTTTGTTGCCTTTCTTTCTAGGTGGAACAACCACTTTGCTTGGAGTGTATGCGGATGTTGTCAGATAAACTTGAGAAAGAGGTTGAAGATGTGAATAGAGACATTAAAGCCTATGAAGCATGTCTTCAAAGGTCTGAGATTGAGTCATTTGATGTTCTCAGTGAGGCTGATTTTATGAAGGAGAAAGAGAAGGTAAGGGTGAACTATCTCAACTTCCTGACTTGTTCATTGTGTCTCATTACTATTTTAATTGTAGATATTTCCAACTCCCCTTTTTTTTGCTATCCCTTTATTAATCTTACCTTTCTATGAGCTGAATTAATCTCAACTTTATGATAATTATGATTGCAGTTAGTTATAAACTAGTTATTTGTTCAAGAACACAATCAATGCAAATAAGTTTATTGAGGCCCTAACCTAATGTTGAATCCTATCTATCCTTTAATGATGTAACATATTTTTTCCATCTTACAATCTTATTTGAGTTTTGTTCTATGCAAACATCTAAGGAGAGTAGAAAGAGAATATTTGGTCTTTGTGCCACTTTGAGTTTATCCATGATTTCTTCTCAGTATATTTATTACGAAGGGAAGGGTTTTTTTTCATGCTTTTGTAAATCAATTCCTTTATGCATATTTTCTGAATGACTTATTAGCTTTTAAACATTTTGAAATTGTTTCTGGTCAAAACACACTTCTAGATTGAGGAAGAAGAAAAAAGGCTTCAAGCAGCAATTGAAGAAGCTGAGAAGCAGTGTTTGGAGGTCAAAGCTGAGTTGAAGGAGCTAGAAACAAAATCAGAACATTTTAAGGAGTTAGAGGAGAGGTATGCATTTCAAGTTTCCACTTTTTGGATTCTGTTGTTTTTCGTTCTTGGTCTATTCTTCCAAGTGAACATAGAGAGTAATCTTATACAGAGAACATAACTTACAATGAGTAATATTATTAAACCGAAAGATGATTAACATGGGAGGAAAGAAATATTCTTATACTGAAACAGGATTAGATCAAAACTTAGAATACATCTCCTATTCACTAATCATATAATTGCCAAACCAAATACTACCTTGATTAATTGATTTTCCAAAATAAAATAAAAGGACATACCAAAATATTTTATTTCAAAGTCTTAACACTTCTAGAATATTAAATCCTTAATCTGCATTAGAACAACAATAAATGAGGGAGGAATTGATGAATTGGAGATTGAAAATTTTCTTTTTCTTTGTGAGTTAGCATCATCCAAGTATCGTATCTGAACTAAAAATTCTTTGCATTCGTTAATACTCCTGTAAACTTATACTTAATACTGCTTTTTTGTTTTAGTTTCTACAGCAAAGTAAACAGCTCATGTTTATTTTATTTTATTTCCTGATCATATTAGGTTGTTTTGGAGAACTTTCCAGCCTTTTTGAATTGTTATATTGTGCTAATTTTTTTTTTCTATTTCCTTTTAATTATTATTTCCGGTAATGTGAATAATAAACATCCAGATTTTTTTTTGTTTCCTTCTACAGATACTGGCATGAGTTCAACACTTTCCAGTTCCAGCTCATTTCTCATCAGGTAATTTCGTATAATAGCCTAAACTTCAAAAATATTTTGCACTATTATCAAATGCAATATTTGATGAACATTTTCATAATTGTTATCATCTACAAAATATGGACAATTTTTCTTTGTCTTGCACTTTGCTTTGAGGAGTATCTCTAAATTATTGGTACAAACAGAATATTTTGTCTAAGTGTTTGTAGTTATACATCCTGAAGCCTATACTGCATAGCTATGGTTTACACCTCAATTTTTTTTACCTATACTCAATATAGCTGTTGATCAGTGATCAGGATTCCTTCCATGAAATTTATGTTTTTTCCCACTACTTGATAGGAAGAGAGAGATGCTCTATTGGCAAAGATAGAGGTTTCCCAAGCGCACTTGGAATTGCTGAAAAGAACCAATGTGCTAAATGATGCATTCTCTATTTCACATGATGGGGAATTTGGAACAATTAACAACTTTCGACTTGGTCGGCTTCCTAAGATACCGGTATGCTACAAACAGACAGGTGTTTCTTTATTGTCTTCTTTATTTGGTTCTTTTATTCACTCCTCTTTCCATGGGCTTATTCAAGATTTTGATAAAATCAAATTGCACACTAGAAAATACTTATGGTCTACTCTTTTGCTTGATCTTTTTTCTTTTTGTAAATTTTGATTTCTAGTGTTGAATCTACTCTACTGTAAAAGTTTATTTTGAGTGGTTATTTTTTTAATTTTTGTCCTATTTCTCCGGCACTAGCTTATTTGGTATTTCCCCCTAGGTTGAATGGGATGAAATAAATGCTGCTTGGGGTCAGGCTTGCCTCCTTCTTCATACTATGGCTCAACATTTTCGGTCAGAGTTTTTGTATCCTCAAATATTCCTATGGAATTATTTTGATTGGCATCTCATGGTTAATTCTATGTTTTTATATTCTTGCTGATGAAATTTTTGAATATGTGATTGTGTAGAATTTCATTTGGAATCACAAGACAACATTAATACAACAACAACAGCTAAGTCTTATCCCTAGCAACCTAATGCAACCCTCAACCGGCATTGACGGTTATCAACATTAATATCATTTATTTTTCACAAGCATTTGCGGATGAGGGATGCCCTATTCTTTAAAACTAGTTTCATTTTATGTTTTCTCAAGTTAGTAGTTGGTAATCTTCCATGATGAAATCTATATGCAACTAAATTTTGTGAACACAGATACCTCTGCAGAAATGAGAGATTCAGGGATGATAAATATAACTTTGATTTCTTCAAACTGATGTCAAACGAAAGTCTCTCAGTTGTCAAATCCAATGACTATGTTTCTTGGTTTGTTGTCTTTTCTACCATCAAATGATTCTTTCAATATGTCACCCACACAAAAACATAATAATGTAAATATACTAGTGAGAACTGATGTAGTGGTAGGTTTATCATTTGAGGTCCAATTTGCCTTGTCATAATGCCATTTTAGTCGGAAACTTTTGTGGAGAGAATTGACAATATGTAAAACAAAATGGAAGTAGATATTCAAGATTTCTTGTTACCTAGGAAGATCTAGAAAGGCTTATGAATTTTCCTTGGGTTTGGTGACAGTTGGGTTGCATACAACAAAAAAGTTTTATTTGATGACTGGTAATATTTACCATTTCGCAGTGGATTTTCTTGAATATATGTATCATAGTTATATTCTACAGTCTGAAGCAAAAACAAATTCATTATCTCTAGGAAAATTTGCAGCTATTTTGTAACCTTTTGGTGGTATAGTATTGCAATTGAAATTTGTTTGCCATCCTGCCCGTGATGTTTCTTCTTGCCAATTTTCTTGATGTCTGACAAATCTGTCGAGAAGATAATCTGCATGGATATATGCTACTTGGTTTTATTAACTTATTTACTGTAGATATCGAATCAAGATTCTTCCCATGGGAAGCTACCCCTGTATTATGGATAGCCACAATAACACATATGAACTGTAAGTCCTCACTGCTAGGCTTCCGTATCTACTGTTTTTTGCTTCTATACAGATGACTTTATTTTCACAATGCTTATTGTTTTGCTTCTTTTTGTCTATCAACATGTAGAATATTCTACTTTTTCTTCTGAATTAGTAAGAACACAGTTACAATTAGATATAGGAGTTGGAAGTGGAATTAGATTATGGTTTCTTTTTTTTTATCCTTAGTGAAAAGTGCTCATCAGGTATTTTGTGTTTGAACCAGCTATCTTTTTTGATAGGGTAAATTATGTTTTTTCTCATTAATCAAATTTTTCAACAATGTAATTATTCAGCCTTTAAATTATCTCAACCTTAAACCATGTAATACTACTAATTTTACTATTTTATCATCAGAATACATGTGAATGTTAACAAATTTTAATAATACTTCAGTGACCGATCATTCATTGCCATAATTTTAAAGCATGCTTTTTTACAACAAAAAAGACATTCTCTAAATCAATCATCCACAATATTAAATTTTTGTCAATTTATATTTTATTGACATTTCATTTGACAGTACCATTACTAAACTTTAAATAATAAATAAATGAATTTAATACTTAGTTGTATACTGTCAAAAAGTTTTTATCACAAATACAGTTGTTTTCGACAACTTCGTCGATGAAAATGTTATAGTGACAACAACACAATATTTGTTGTGGTTAAAACTTTATTTTTTTGTAGTGTCCCCCTGACTCCTTAACTGGAGACCTTGAATTTGAGCCCATTGCAAACTCTTACCTCTCATTGTATATCCACCCTTCATTGCAAGAGTAAAGAAAATCTCTATGGGATTGAAGTGTTTTAATGTGTTTAATTTCTCCCTCCTACCTTTCTCTTCATACAATCTGACAATTCATGAGCCATAGCTCTAATACCAGATTATGGATAACTTGCTGTAAAAAGAAGAGCAAACCCTCCAAAAGAAAAGAGATTAATGATTTAAAAAGGAGAAGAAGATTGTTAAGAACTCACAAATTCACTACACATGAGAAGGAACAAGTGATATGAATCATGGCAGCAAGCTCAAATTGGAAATTTCAGTAAGCAACTTATCCAAAAAAATCTTCCCCTTACATCATAGTTATACCTTTTTCACATTCAGATGATTACATGCCTTGGCAAACATTAAGGAGTAAGGACATTAAAAACAAAAGGAACTAAGTTCTGAACATTAAGGAGTAAGGACATTAAAAACAAAAGGAAGTAAGTGCTGATATTGGAGAAAGGTAAAGGAAATACTGCCAGCTTCTAAAGCAAGTAAATACTGACAAGTTCTGAAACAGAATCAAATTCAGTAACATGGTGACTGAATCAGCCAATGCATCAGACAGGTTCCTTAGTATCTGCTGTTTTCATTGTAATTATTTTATTTATTACAATGCTCCTTTGCCTTGACAAAATTTTGTGCTAGTATATGCTGCTTCTTTCCTCCTAGCAGTAGTTTTTGAAGTTTTAGTGCAATTTATATGCAAGAGAATTTTTATGTTATTGTTACTTTACTAATATAGTTTATTATTTGTTAGCAGGTTTGGTCCTGTGAATGTGTTCTGGAGCACTCGTTATGACAAAGCAATGACTTTATTCTTGACATGCCTCAAAGACTTTACTGAATTTGCAAATCAGAAGGATCTGGAAAATAATATACCATCAGAAAAATGTTTTAGATTGCCTTACAGGTAGATCTCTTAATTAGATTGGTTTGTTCATTACAGTTTCCTACCAAAAATTACGTAGCTATGAGTATAATAATTGGTACAATTGTTTTGGTATCATCATTCTTTAAATTTAAATTATTATTTAACTATATATGTATTTAGTTAATAGTTAAACAAACTTAATTAAGTTAATAGAATTAGTAATATAATTATTAACAATTAATTTAAATTGTAACTTTAATTATCATTAATAATTTAAAGTATCAATTAATTATTAATAGTTAGTTATTCTTAATTATTTTGTTCTTTTCATTTTTTATTTTTTTTAATGTTTTTTTACTAATTCTGATCCCACTTATCTCACTGATCCTATACGATCCGTACTTAGATTTATTGAATTTTCGATACTGATACTACTACCCATCATTTACACACAAGTTCATCTGTCTCCGTAGCATAGGATATCCACATCCATTCTTCGGCATCTTCTTGCTCTAAATCATGAAATTTCTTATTAGAACGATAACATGGATAGTGGGCTGTCCTGGGCTTTCATTTCACCCCTCTGATTCTTCTGCAGAAATGAACTACATGCAGCAACTTCTCTGTGTTGTGCACTTCTATATATGGCTCAATCAGTTGTTATATTGCTTCGGTTGAACTTTACCTCGCAGTTTTAGAACTTGTAAGCACCTAAGCGAGTCATAAAATTACTCCTATATATAGCTTGATCAGTTCGGATATTTCTGTTTCTGGCACACTGTATTTAGCGGTTACAGAGATTGGTGTAGTACTTAAACTCATAATATATTGTTCGATCATTTGTGGTATTTCTGCTTAGGAATTTGGATGCACTATTTGGCAGTTGGCTCGACCGAACTGATGGGTTTTTTTTTTTTTCTACACAGGATTGAGAATGACAAAGTGGAAAGTTACACGATCACCCAAAGTTTTAACAAGCATGAGAATTGGACCAAAGCTCTCAAGTACACTTTATGCAACCTAAAATGGGTCCAGTATTGGTTCATTGGCAATTTCAGCTTTCAGCCCTCCCCTTCAGCGGTTTCTTCTTCGCAAACTGTTCCAGCCAGTCGATCTTCACACCCCAAACAGTCTGGCAATCGGAAGAGCTGATCTGCGCCTCAGCTAACCTCTTCCATACCTGCTTGAAGGCGAAGACAAACATGTAGTTTTTAAATTTGGTGTACAGTATGTGGATTCTTTTACCCATAATATTTAAGATATAAATCACTACCATGAATGTAAATACTTGCTAGAATGGTGAATATGGTAATTGGAATGCTTTGGAATATCAGACGATACACATTTTATGATGAAATATTTGTCCATTTCTAATCAAATATGATGGTTTAAAATTTAGGCTGAATTGTTAAATCTATTATGTGCTTTAACTTTTTTTTTTTTTTACAAAAACAATTTTATCATAACAATAGTTTAAATTTTACTAATCTATCAGGTATTTTAGGGATTTATAGTAACTTTGCAGCAAGTCTATTATGTTGAAATTCTATCAAATTCTGTTAAATGTTGACATGCCAAATTATCAACTGAATTCAAAATGAACTCTATTGGTGATAAAGGGGAAATTGTCATTTCGACGATTCCATTAAAATAATTCACTGTCTAAAAGAGATAAATTATAAAAAAATTTATCCAACAATAATATATGCAAAAAGAAATTGAGACAATCAACAGGGCAACATGAACTCTATTGGATTATGAAAATTGGAGATTGAAACTAATCAATGTTAAGATTTTTTATTTTTTTATGAATAATTAATGAGTTTAGGATGATGTCGTGATAATGATAATATAATACTATAAATTGGTTGATTTTTTTGTTAATAATCTCGTACGACTCAATTAATTTGGAAGTGGGCGGTCTTTCCCTGTTCACCCACCTTTGGGAAGTGCGAGCGATTCGACGGCTCAGAAGTTCAATTGTCCCAATAGTTCAAACTCGATTGATGCATTCCTTACCCAGCTTGAGATTCGAACTTTCAATGAATGAGTAATTCCCAGGGTGTCTTACCAGTGTACGGAGTTCGTAAGATTTTACTGAATGAATTGATGATTAATATATAAAATAAAATATTATTATAATAAAATTTAAAAATCAAATCCTGACTAATAATTAAGTTATTGTCTTTTCTCATGCACTTATCACTATTCGAACTAGTTAGACTAGCTTCTATGATATATTTTCTCTGATCTTGAAACGAATTGATAAAAACGTTGGAGATGAACGTTTCACTTTTTATTATTATTGTATCGAGTCCGGGACTATAAATAGATAGATCTGGTATGTTTTTTTTTTTAAAAAAAATCCGATTCATTTATTAACCTTTAAATTCTATGATAAATTTATTTATGATAGTTTTTAGTAATTAACCACCCCGAAAGGGCCCCATAGTGAAATTTTCCAAACTACAAGTTGAGAAATTTTGCCCTAATACGTTGCCCCGCCGCCAGTCCAATTGCCAGCCTTTTCAGTACAAAAGGCCTCTCTCATCTTCGAGGTTTCCTTCCTCTTCCATTCCTCTCAACTCCGAAAATCTACTTCTGCTCTCGTTTTTTTTTTTTTCTGATCCCGTTTGCCGCAGGATTGCCGGAGGACGGGGAGGCGATCCGGCCTCACATCGAACTAAAAGGGGAGCAAATCTTGAGGTTAAAATTTAAGAGATCTGCAGTTTTTTCTCTCTTAATATGCTTTGAAAATGCTCATTTTTCAGTTTTTCTTAGTTTACATTAGAAAAAAATAATCAACCAAAATATTCATATGGACTGCTTTTGAAGTTTTTGTCAGATAAAGCAACCTAATGTTGAAATTTTGGCAAAACTAGATCGATTATTAGCAATTTTATACATGTTACGAGTTTGTCATTGTGATATGGTATAATGTCTTAAATACTGAAGGGGGGCAATCGATGTTCCTGTCCAGGGTCATTTGGGTGGGAATTGCAATTTCTCCCTGCCCCATTCTCATTGCTTGTTTGATTTGGTTTGTTGCCCATCATACTCACTGATTGCAATTGTAGCTGGTGGTTAAATGGGTGAAAGAAACACGAACATCATGGTCAATAAGTGTTTTCTTTCATCTTGTATCTCTGTGTGATTTTATCTTCCTATTTGAAGCTTGATTCTACTTGTGTTTGAAAATTTTTGGATTCAATGGGGCATTTAAAGATGGTATCAACTGTTGATGGCTAGGGCTTTCCCTTGGAATATATGTTCTAAGGCCTATCATGCCTGCTGCTCCATTCCATGGGGTGCCATTTTGTTTTATCACAATGGAAGGAGCTCCTCTTTCTCATAGATGTGAACAACACAATTATTTTGTGGTAATTTCTTGGAAAACAATATTTCCAATAAAATCAATGACGAAGGAAACTCATAACCTAGAAATAACTTAACTTGAACACTAATCCTATTCAACAATAGAATAAAGGCATAATATCAAGTTAAGTCTTCCATTCAGTAGATCAAACTTGGACAGGGCATGATTTCCTTCTTTTAGCAGAAGAAGCAGGGTCTACCTTGAGAATTAGTGATAGCTACCGATACATCTTTTCCATTTCATAACATGAACTCCTTTCTATCGTTTGCACTTTGCTTCATCTCTATGTCATAACATAATGTGGTTTTCTTTCCCCCTTTGTTATGGAGCCCATTACTGCAAAATCTATCATTGAGTTTTACAGTATTGTTTTTATTTTTCTTTGTTTTGTTGTATTAATCATACTACTTTCCCATAGACTCAACGAGTGAATTGGTGAAATTGTACCACCAACATTTAAGGGAAGGATATGATGCATGAATAGTAAAAGGTCTGAGTAAGTAACACTGATAGCCATGATATGGTTACTTAAATGAAGAGGACTTCTGCCTTTGCTCAAGTTTTAGCACTGTGGCTGTCGCAACCTCTTCTACATCAAGTGCTTATGCTTGTGCATGGCAATGGGTTGGAAAAAAAGGCGTGGCTGCATTTTAATTATGAATGCTGGCCTAGACTTCTCCCTATAGCTCCAATGTGATATGGTAACCATGTCATTGCTACCATGTTTCTTTCATGATCAAACTGTCAACTGATCCTTCAACTTGTTCACAAACACTTTGGTTCCTTGATTATCATCCAACAGTATATCTACTTTCCTAGTCTATAATCCTCTTTGCTATTTCTCTTAATAGTCATTCTGGCTTTGCTAATTAACCTCCTGCATAACGCAGATGCTGTATATGTCTGCTAATGTGAGTGTATATGCAGTCAATATTTTTGTTTTGAATAATAATATGTTGTATTGACAATAGTGTACAATATTATGTATCAAAAAGTATGAGTTCATGTAAAACTTCAGATTAATCAACTTAACCAATTAATATGAATAAAATTTTTGTCACTTGATGTTTAAATCAGTTAGCGTAACTAATTTATAATTTCATATGAATAGTCTATTACTCTAAGCAATACATGTAATACAGAAACACTACCTGACAAAATCTTGGCTGTTGACCTGAGCAATAAATATAATAGTTGCTTGTCTAATCAATGAGCAGATAATTTGATGTACTAGTTTATTTGGATCGTCTTCTGAGTTGGATAAATTTTTATTGAAAAAAAAAACAGCTGATAATTTCAATTGGTATGTTAGGCCAAATTGAATAAACCATTGTAGTTTATCTTTCAACTTCAGTCAATCTGATGTGTTTTTATTTCTACTATTGCATTCCTTTGTGTTTGCGGTGAAAATTTTGGTGAATCTTATGAAAATCAGATGATTTTGAATGGAATAGATGGGACTACTCTTGTATATCAAATTGATTGGTTTAATTTTGTGTAGGTTCTTTCTTGAATATTGTTAGACATTTGCTCAAATTGGTTGGATATTTTTACATGCTTTAAGCTCCTTACTAAGCCTGTTTGATTTCTGTTCGATGCAAGACCAACCAATTACAACGATGGATGAACCCTCCAATGCGAAGCCAGAAAAGAAGAAGAAACCAGTGAAGCAAAAGGCTACCGTAGTCGAAATCAAGGGAGACTCTACAGGGGACAAAGAAGCATCCAATCTATCCAAAAGGCCACGGAAGAGATGCAAGCCAAACTCGCAGAGCGGTGTCTCCCCATCTGATTCCTTGTTCGATCCTTCTGGATCAAGCGACGAGTACAGGGCATTGAGACACAAGTATCTGCTGCTGGAGGAGGAAAACTTCTCACTGGATAGAGAGCTCGATGAGGTCGATGCAGACGTCAAAGCTCTAGAGGATGAGAAGCTCGCTCTACTGGATCAGCTTGTTGTCTTGGAAGGTCTCGTCCAACCTTCTGAAATTAAGCGCCAATTATAGTGCTGTAAATGGTAGTTAACCTTAAGATTGCTCATGATGGAGGTAGCATAATTGTATTTTGTATGTTGATGGGGAAAGTATATCCAATTTGGTGGCTTGTGCATTTCTTGACGCCACAGCTTCTGGTTCTCCAGTTTTTGAAGCTATGCACATTCATGTCTCACCGAGAACAACAGCAGCAAGATGATGGAGAGATCATCGCGGCAGGCTCTGGGACTCCTCTTGATTTGCCTGCTCATCTGCCTTCCACTGGTTTCTGCTTTTCACCGGCCGCCGCCGGGGAGGGTGATCCGAACGGCATTCGAGAAATCCAGTTTCCACCCGCAACAAGTGCATCTGTCAGCGGCGGGGCGAGACCAGATGAGGGTGTCGTGGATCACCGGCAGCCCGCATGCGCTGTCGCTGGTGGAGTACGGGAAGGCGCCGGGGCAGTACGGGGCGTCGGCGACAGGGGAGGCCACTTCATATCTCTACTTCTTTTACCGCTCCGGCACGATCCACCACGTCAAGATCGGCCCGCTCGAACCCGGCACGGTCTACTACTACCGCTGCGGTGGAATCGACGACGAGTTCAGCTTCAAAACTCCGCCGTCGACTCTCCCCGTCGAGCTAGCCATCGTAGGTAATCAGTCCCGCAATTTAATCTTCTTCGTGCTCAGCGGATTCTTCTGATTAGAATCTGTTTTTCAGGGGATCTTGGGCAAACAGAATGGACGGCGTCGACGCTAGCTCACATCGGAAAATCAAGCTACGACATGCTCCTTCTGCCCGGCGACCTTTCCTACGCAGACGCCAACAGCCTCTTTGGGATTCCTTCGGCCGCTTCGTCCAACCATACGCGAGCCGGCGGCCGTGGATGGTGACCGAGGGCAACCACGAGATCGAGACCGTCCCAATTCTCTACCCAGACCCTTTCGTCTCCTACAACTCGCGCTGGCGCATGCCCTACGAGGAGAGCGGCTCGACCTCCAACCTCTACTACTCGTTCGACACCGCCGGAGGCGCTGCCCACGTCGTCATGCTGGGCTCCTACACCGACTTCGACTCCAGCTCCCCGCAGTATGAGTGGCTGGCGGCCGACTTGGTCAAGGTCGACCGGAGGATCACCCCGTGGCTCTTCGTGCTCCTCCACGCGCCCTGGTACAACACCAACGCGGCGCACCAGGGCGAGGGCGAGAGCATGAGACGGGCGATGGAATCGCTGCTTTACGGAGCGCGAGCCGACGCTGTTTTCGCCGGGCACGTCCATGCCTACGAACGCTTCGTGAGTTGATTAATTAATCCTCTACAGCTTCTTCTTCTTGCTTCTGTTTATTTATGTGATCGAATTGACGCAGACGAGGATTTACAACAACAAGGCGGATCCTTGTGGGCCTGCGTACGTAACCATCGGCGACGGAGGAAACAGAGAAGGGCTAGCACTGGAGTAAGTAGAGAACAATCTGACATTCGAATCCATCCGTCGAGAACAATCAGCTGATAGATTTGTTTGTGGAATTTCAAAGGTTCGACCAGAATCACAAGTCGGCTTCTCTGTCGCTGTTGCGCGAGGCGAGCTTCGGGCACGGTGAGCTCAGGGTGGCCAACGCGACGCACGCTCGCTGGACGTGGCACCGCAACGACGACGCTTACTCCACGGTGCGGGACGAGGTGTGGCTGACGAGCCTCGGCGCCTCCGGCGCCTGCGGTGTTGGACGCGCCGCCAGAATCGCACGCGCTTCGGCCAAGCTCGAGCTTTAGGGAACACCAAGAATTAATTAATTGTAATATTCAGTTTGACTGCTTCAGGTTGTTGGCTCCATGATTGTGGAATTTTGTGTTGGTACGGTTTGAATGTTGGATCGTTAGATGAATGACAACATTTGTTTAGAGGTGTTCCTGTGTCAGATCTTCGACGGCAGAATCATCGGTGAATTAGAGTCTTAGTTGATCAGTTTTTATACGTCGTGATTAAAAAGAAGGTGGAGGTAAGTTATTCTATGGGTTGACGGAGTCATCGTAATTAAGAGATAAAAAAGTATGGCGGAATAATTTGCGAGGAACAAAAGAGTGATGAAAGTTAGGATGAAAATCGAATTGACCCGATCTTCAATCCTCCGACGCTCAAGTCAATTTCTAACGGAATATAGAAAGCAAATAAACAATACTGTAATGAAGCATGTAAAGATCAGATTGGCCCGGCCTTTGATCTTCCGGGCCACCTCCGGCGTAGATCCGACCACCTCCGGCACAAATCCGGCTGCCCCACTCCCTATCCGCCTCGTCGCCGCACCAGATCCTCCATTGTTGTATTCCGGCCTGCGAGCCGCTGTTGTATTCCGACCGATGAGCTGTTGATGTATTTCGGCCTGTGAGACGCCGTTGTATTCCGGCTTGAGCCACTGTTGTGTTCCGGCCGGTGAGCCGTTGTTGTGTTCTGTCCCTTACCGCGCCGTCTCCGACCACCGATCCAACCTTCCAGCCTTTGTCGTGCTATCTTCGGCCCCTTCGGTTCCGTGTTGCCTCCGGCCTCTTCGGCTTTGAGCCTCCTACAGCCCGCTATTACGGACCTGGTATGATTTTACATTTAGTCTTTACATGCTTCATTACAATATTGTTTATTTGCTTTCTATATTCCATCAGAAACTTACTTGAGTGTCAGAGGATTGAAGGCCGGGCCTAATCTTTGTCGCTCTTTTGCTCCTCGTAGGTTATTCCACTAGGTCTTTTTGTCTTTTGATCGCGATGACTCCGTCAATATAGAGGACAGCTCACCTCCACCTTCCTCTGGGTTATGACATGTGAAGGTTGATCAATGAAAACTCTAACTCATCAGTGACTTTTTCATCAAAGATCTTGGCGCAAGAACACGAGGAATCGATTGAAGTTTCCATGAACAAAAAAGATTCTATTTGAGCAGTAGTTGTCTAGAGATTAAGTTAAGATGATTTAAGGGTTATGACTACTATACAGTAGGTGGCTATTCTATAGCCATTTTTGTTTGATTTAAATATTAATATATGTTATTTTTTCAAATAACATGGTATGTATTCATTATATTAATATCTCTATTTTATTAACACATATTCGTATTTATTTTAACATTAACATTCATTATTTATAATTCACTTATTCATTTTTTTATATTTAATTTTTTTTTGAATTTATTTGTATAAAATTCGCTCTTTAACAACGTTCAAATAATTGAACGCGATTAATAGGTGGGTGTTATAATACTCATTCATATTGATTTGTAATGTCATTCGGGTGAGATAAAATGCAATCAGAGAAACAATGAGTGAGGAGAAGAACTTCGTAATGTATTGACCTTATACAATTGTGTAGGTCACCGTCTTTATTTATACACAAAGCTATGTTAATTAAGTATTTAGTAAACTATGCTACAATTAGAGTGTAATCAGGTATTTATGGAGATCCAATCAAATATCAATGCTTGGCTGATTTTGTGGAACTGAGTGATATGATTATCCTGATTTGATTGTGATTGTGATTGATCTGGGAGGATTGCATTATTATCTCTAATAGCCCCCCTCAAATGAAACGGGGAAGCACACACCATGAGCTTGTCCCGAAGAAGAGCAAACCGATGTGAGGAGATGCCCTTTGTGAGGATATCAGTAACCTGATCTTGGGTAGAAATATAGTGTATCCGAAGTAGCTTGCGAGCAACTCGTTCATGAACAAAGTGGAAATCAATCTCAATATGTTTGGTTCGTGCGTGAAACACCGGATTAGCAGTTAAGAAAGTCGCACCAATATT
>JBBUKS010478824.1:0-16885 GCA_038050645.1 Hedychium gardnerianum
TTGTATATACCCGTGTTGGGTATTTGTTGTTTAGTGTATTATGTATTCAGAAAATTGTCCGTCGTACAGGGGAGGTGCTGTCCGATTTTCGTCGGATAAATACCCTCCCGGGGCGTGACATTGATAGTCGATCGATCAGTCATGATTTTCTGGATCAAATGGATCTGATTAAAGAAAAGAAGAAAGGGCGCGGGTTTAGTTGACGAATAGGAGGATCAGTCGACTGATCGGGTTTTCAATCGACGGAATACAGCCTATAAAAGAAGCCCTCGGGGTCTGAGTCGATTATCACTTCTCTCTTCTCTTCATTCTATTTTGGTTGTTTCTCTTCATGCACTCCACTGCCACGGCGTGAGGCCAACCGACAACCAACTCTTCATCTTCATCCATATTGTCGGTATATTTAATTTTATACTTACATTGCTATAGGAAGATAATAGTCTTGTTATTATCTTCCTCATATTTGTACAAATTTACTTCTTCTCTGAAAGATTTCGGAGAGAAGAGATATAGTGGATTAACCCATCGATACGATCCAGATGGTCGTGAGTTCTTGGAGTAGGAGTTGACTGAGCTCCGAATCAAGTAAAAAGGAATTGTGCTTTTTATTTTTGTTTATTTTTTCTCTGCAACTTTGATTTATGAGAAAATAAAATATTTTTGAACGAATGAGATTCACCCCTCATCTTTCACGATCTAATAGTTCCAAACTTTGTTTTCATACATAGATTTATTTTCGACTTCATGGCTGCTAGCCACTTATCTCTTTCATAACTTTTCAAATTTTTTTCATAACTAGTAGGCTTCTCATCCTCAATGAGTAACACATCTCTCAATTCACTTATGAGAAATTCATATTTATCAGGAATTGGACATGCCCTACGAGATCTACGAAGTAGTGGTGTATCAATAGGTTCAACTATTATCTCATCCCTATGAGCATTCAGCTATGGGTCTTAATTAGACGTCTCTTCTGTGTCTATTGGAGTCATTTGAACTACTCTTAGTTCAACCTTACTCCTACTGTTTTCCTACAAGAGAAACTTTTTCTCTAGAAATACAACATGCCTTGAAATAAATACCTTTTGTTTCAAGGGATGACAGAATTGGTAAACCTTAGTTTCCTTAGAGTAACCAATAAATAAACACTTATTAGACTTAGCATCCAACTTATCTAATACAATCCTCTTCATATAAGGATAACCCCATATATTCAAGTAAGATAAATGAGGTTTCTTACCATTTCATATCTTATATGGAGTAGTAGAGACTCTGTGAGTCGGGACTCTGATTAGTAAGTAAACAACTGTCTCGAGTGCGTAACCCCAAAATGAATTTGGGAACACTCGTATGATTCATCATAGACCTAACCATGTCCAACAAGGTTATGTTTCACCTTCTTAACACACCTTTATATTGTGGAGTGTAAGGAGAAGTCCATTGAGATAATATTCCATTGTCCCCTAGATAATCTTGAAACTCTTAGCTTAAGTATTCACCACTTTAATCCAATCGAAGTATTTTAATACTTTTGTCAAGTTATTTCTCTACTTCATTTCTGAATTCTTTAAACCTTTCAAATGTCTCAGATTTGTATCTCAATAGATACACATACCTAAATCATTAATGATCATCGATGAAGGTGATGAAGTAGCTATAACCTCCTCGTGCATGAGTTGACATGGGTCCACATACATATATATGTATAAGGCCCAATATGTCATTCTCTCATTCACTTTTTTTCCTAAAAAGGTAACTTAGTCATCTTGCCTTTTAAGCATGAATTGCATGTATCAAATGAATCCAATTCAAATGATTCCAGAATTCTATACTTATGTAATTCGGACATGCGTTTCTTACTTATATGGTCTTACTTATATGGCCAAAGAGACAATGCTATGCTTAGGAAGCTAATTGATTATCTAATCATCTATTATTCTTTAGATCACTTATGTCAATTACATATATGTGAGACACACCCGATATCCAATACCTAAGTGTTTAAAGAAATAGTATGAGGTCCAATCTCAAAGATATCTAAAGGAGATAAGGTATCAGCTGTTTTCCTCTTCTTCATGGACACAAGATAAATTTTATTGTTTCTTCTCTAATATTCCATCTTACCATAATGGTAATATGAGCCCTTTGAAGTCAGTTCTTCTTTTTTGTCCTTGAGAACAATTTTCAAGTTTCGAAGCCAATCCAAGAAGTTTGGCTCGATCAATTTAGTTGTTTCTAAAGTTGAGCGCCTCTATCCCAAAACTGTGGTTGGTTTTGCAGGATCTGTGGGTGTGGGTGTTAAGAGGGTCGGGGCGCTTGGACTTAGTCTAGGCGTCTCTATTTCGGCTGTGTGGGGGGCGCTTGTATATGGTCCAGGTGTCTGATTCATGTAACCAAATTAATATTAAGTTGATTGAGTATAATATTAAGTTAATATTAATTCAAGTTGAGTTAAGATTAACTAGTTTAACTTGGTTAAAGTTGATTTAATTTAAATAATTAGATTAGATTGATTAAATTAAGTTAGATTAAGTTGATTAAATTGATTAAGGTTAAGTTTATTAATTTAATTAAGTTGATTAAATTAGGTTAAATTTATTGATTTGATTAATTGATTAAGTTAGGTTAAATTTATTAATTTGATTAATTTAGGTTAATTTTATTGATTTGATTAAGGTTAAGTTGATTAACTTAGCTTAAATTTATTGATTTAATTAAGGTTAAATTGATTAATTTGGTTAGGTTAAACTGATTAATTTGGTTAAATATGTTAGGTTGATTAATTAGATTAAGTAGGTTAATTCAATTAAGTTAAGTTGATTAATTTAAGTTAATTTGATTAAATCCTAGATCCATCTCACCCGTTTATAGGTTTGCAATCAGGGAATCTTATTGAGTTTGTGAGATGATTTATCTTGATTTAGTTTGAGTTATAAGAGTTGTTTGACCTTATATTAGATTTAAGTTAAACTGTTGACTCACTAAGTGAACATTTCAAGTTTCATCTTCTAAGCCATGGTGAGACACATATGCCTTCTTGGGTATCAGAGCAATGACCACTTTGTAAGACAAAGCTGATTCATGAAATTGAACCTTTAGCTAATCAACTGACAAATCCTGGTCTAACTAGTCTAGGATGTGGAGAAATAGCTTCAGTTAATTTCACTTAACTAAGTAGACCAAATAGGGTACTCCTTACCCCACCTGACTACCTAGACCGAACTTCCCTAATGTGCTATCATCTCGTCGCACCCTAGTACCATGTGGCAAGTGTCAAGCAATTCTATTTGTCCTTATCTAGCAGTTCTAAATTAAATAAAAAAATAAAAGCATGTATTGAAAAAATAAACAAACAATCAATTCATCTAATAATGAAAACGTTTTTCCGATTGGCTCCCCCTTGATCATGGCTTTGATAATATCCATCCAGAACATGTACATGATCTTGAGAGACCAAATACTTGTTTGTTTCAACTTGATTAATCAGGTTGATTTTATGAACCCATGCTTGGACTCTAGGTTTGTTCCGATTAACTAAAGACATGAATGATTTGGTGTGATTGTGGTTTGTTTTGTACTCTAGCCCAGTTCGGTTGTACACGACTCGCTAAGACTCAAGAATCATATCTAGACCCTTGGATCCGATAGCAAACTTTTCTAGTGAACCTTTGAGTTTAGTAACTTGATCTTTCAAATTAGAATTCTCTTCTTAAGTTGTTGGACTTGAGTTGAGATTCCAACCTAAATTTGATCGATTACCAAATTTTGGTTAGTTTGCTCCTTTAGGAGTTTGACCTCCTTTAAAAGTGATTTGACATGGGCATTGGATTTTTCTAATTTGAAATTCAAATAAGAAATTACAATGAACAATTGGGGTTAGACCCTTCGGAAATGGATACGGATTCATGGCTTGACTCAGACTCGGCTTCGGATTCAGACTCGGTCTCGGACTAAGACTCATTTCTCATCATCATTGCCAAGTGGGTGTGTTGTTGTTCTTCATCTTCGAAAGATGATGACTCATCCCATGTTTCCTTTAGAGCCTTTCTTGTCTGATGGTTTTTTTTCTTTTAATTTTGGACAATCTTCTTTGAAGTGTCCTTTTTGATTGCACTCATAGCACATGGACTCATATCTCTGGGTAGAGGCTCGGTTTGGTCTATCCTTCTTGTTTTGGGTCACCCTCTTGATTTAATGTGTGATGAAACCCTTTTTCATCTTCACCAGTTTCCAGATAAGATTTACTAGTTCAGCGGTCATTTCGTCATCATCATCGGATTCAGACTCTTCCGTCTGTGCTTCAAATATTGCATTTTGCTTGTTATGTTATATAAATTATTTTAAAGCAAATCCCTTTTGCTTACCTTAGTGTCAGATGTCCTTTCGTGGAGTTTGATTAGTTTGTTCCATAGATCTTGTACACTGATGAAAGGGTTGACTCGACTGAGCTCTTCTTTGGTTAAGCCACATTAGAGAGTTTGAGTTGCTTTGGCATCGGCTTCTACTTGTATTCTTTACAACTGCATTCCAGTCTTCACAGCCCAATTGACTTCCATTTGGTTTGGTGGGTAGAGTGAATCTGATGTGCGTAGACTATATATATTTTTATGCATTATTTGATACACATTTTCTTACATTTCATTGACATGATCTACATTATCACATCTCATTTTATTATGTTATCATATTTTTTACTCCATATCGTTCGGAGATCTTCTCTTTGCGTCTTTTCATTTACAGGATGCATTACGGAGCAAAACAGAACTTTTATGGAGAGCAAAGCAGAGCAGAAAGTAGAGCAGCAAGGAAAAAACCCTAGTTGTGCCTCCCAGGCATGGCCAAGGCACAGGCCGTGCCTCCCCAGGCACGGGTGTGCCTCACTTACAATAGAAGCTCAAGGCACGACCGTATCTCCCAGACACGACCATGTGATATCTATGAAGAAGGCCAAGGCACGACCGTATCTCCCAGACACAGTCGTGTGTTAATCCTGGGAAAACTTCAAACACGGTCGTGTGTCCCAGACACGACCGTGTCTGACTTGCAGTGCATCCTCAAACCTGGGCCATGCCTCATAGGCACGGTCATGCTTCATAGGCACGGCCATGCCTCCACTCTTCTCAGCCTCAAGACCAGATCGTATCTTCCAAGGCATGGTCATGTGAGCTGGAAAATAGAGGCCATGTTGGATTCTGGGCAGCCTGCAGATGAAATGTAGAATATCCATAACATTGTGCATAGTTGGAATTTTTGGCTGAATAAACTTCCAAAACGTAGATAACTTCTAGATATACAACTTTTCTTCAGATTCTAACAGAAAAATTCATGTTCTAGCTATGCTAAAAAGTACGGTCGTGTCTCCTGCTTCGCCCAGATTTGTAGACCAAACTTTGGACCACCGTAACTTTCAGATCAGTTAGAGTTTTGAGGTGTTCTTTATATTAAATTGAAGATAAATTCAAGACCTACAACTTTTCTTTAGGGTGCAAATAAGAAAACAACATTTATCCATGCTAAAAGGTATGCCCGTTCCCCCCTTCTAGGAGCTCCTCATTTGCAGGTCGTGCCTTAAGGCACGACCGTGTTTTGGCTCTAGGATATGCAGGTCGTGCCCAGAGGAACGACCATGCCTCACTACTAGAGCATGGGCCATGTTTTTTAGGGCATGGCCATGTTTTCTTAGGCACGGGTCGTGTTTTTTAGGCACGGGCATGTTGAATTCTAGATAGTCTGGGCACCAAAAATAAAACGACTATAACTTTGTGCTCGGTTGGATTTTTTGGCCGAGTCAACTTCCAGAATGTAGATAACCTCAAGATATACAACTTTAATTCAGATACTTACCCAAGATTAAGTGGTTTAGGATGTAAAAAAAATCATTTTTTGTGAATCCTAACAAAAGGGGTAGATCTTGAAATTCTGGGCAAGTATAAAATGGTCAAGAAAACACTTACATGATCATCTTGGGTTTGGGACTTCATCCCTCTCCTTGGGGAAGGGTTCTCCCCTTAGGGGGAAACCCTAGATCTTCCATCTCCATCCATTTCGACGATCCATCCTCCTCCGGAGCAAGGATATTCTTCCTAGAAGACCGACAACACATTGATAAACATTTCTTCCTCTCTACTACTCTTTGAATTGTAGGAATGCTTCATTTATTGTATCTTGGTTGTATTTCTTTCTCCATGGAGTATATCTCTCATTTCTAGGGTTAGGGAGTATCTATGATGTGTGATTGATGTATGAACTATGTATATGTCAATTCCCTTATTTCTATGAGATGTTTACTTCTTTCTCTTTGTGTGTTGTGCCTACTATATGTTTGACGAAATGTGTATGTGAATAATGAATATAGATGTAAGGGATTTGCATTTATGTTAAGGTTTCTATTAGATTGGATAATCGGGAGATCTTTAGTTACAAAGGATACTCATTCAACTGAATTATTATGCCCTTAGTAACAAAGGGCATCAACACTTATCCACTTTTAGAGTTAAAAGACCTTGACATAGGGACAATCCTTGCTACATAGGAGTAAGTGTTGAGAATAAGGAGATGAACATATCATAGGGACATTATCTAATATCATAGTGAAACCAAAATCCTAGAACCATTCCTCCCAAACCAACTTCCTTCTCTCTCTCACTCTCTTGCTCTCTCTTTCCCCTCTTTCTCTCCTTCTCAAGCTCTCATTCGTGACTTCAACCAACCTTCGATTGTCTAGATAACTTACTTTGCAATGTTGACTAATGCTTAATCAATAGTCCCTGTGGATACGATAATCTTTTATATTACTGACGGCGTTACCGTGCACTTGCGAGAGCGTAACAGAATCTGGTCTGGATTGAGATCCACATTTTCACCTGAGTCTTCAGGTGGAATTCCATGCAACTCTCCAATAGCCGAAATCATCTCCAATGAAGAGCGGGGGACGATCTGTGCTGTAGCCCTCTTGGTGTGCATCACAACAAGAATCTTGCATGGGAAAAAAATGGAGAAAACTATACCAAGACTTGGTCTTGGATTAGTAGTGCAGGAAAAATAATCCGAAGGGAAAACTACTCAAGTGGTGTTGCATGAATTTTGAGAAAATTTTGAAAAACTGAAAAAAAATTGTGAGAAAAGGTGATTGCACCAGATCCAACTAAGAGCAAGAAAATCAAAAACTGAATGTAGAAAATAAATGAGCTTGATTGGTGCTTGCACCAAGTTCAAGCTTCCCGTGCAGAATAGAAAAGAACATGTTGGTTTTACTTGGTTCGCAACCTCGTGGCTACTACTCCAAGTCACGTAGTTAGTTTGACCGCTTTCGATGGACAATCACTATTAACCTCCTTCTCGAAAGAGAAGAAGGCTCATTTTTTTACAAGGATAGGATTTGGTAACAATCTTACCGACCCTTGAAACAATAAGTACAAAAAGAAACAAGAATAGTAAATAACAACTAAGCGTCACCCAATGCTAGGCCCGTTTGAGCTCATAGCGATGTCACGGTGTTATTGTGTTATTGTAGCTTGAGTGTAGTAGCGTTTCACAATAGAAGAGGCATACTAGAGCGCTTATATCGATGAATT
Organism: Hedychium gardnerianum; assembly: GCA_038050645.1. Lineage (NCBI taxonomy): Eukaryota > Viridiplantae > Streptophyta > Magnoliopsida > Zingiberales > Zingiberaceae > Hedychium > Hedychium gardnerianum. Next base: position 7,575 of record JBBUKS010478824.1, read on the forward strand.
CAAGGTGCTGGTCGTGACCTCTTTTTATATCTCAGTCCTGGCGCTTGGATCGGTTTAGGGCACCTCAAATTGAATATATCCGATCCGACTTCACTGTTAACTCAGCGAATCAAGGTGCCTGGATCTCTTCCAGGCGTCTAGAACGCTGATGTAGCATTGTTTCATAGAAACTTTATCCAGCGGCCGTCGTTTCATCTTTGTCCCATCTGAGGCGCCTGGATCCTTTCCAGGCACTTGGATACTAACATGCAGTGCACCAATCAAGGTGTGCCACCTCATTTGGATACATTCTATAACCGAGCTATCAGGGCGCCTAGATCTGATTAGGGTGCTTGGATTTCAAATCGCCTAGATCGATTCTAGGTGCCTGGAGTTGCTAATTCTATCCTTCTTTAAATTTATTTCCTACATCACAGAGTTAGCACAGACATATAAAAATATTATGATTGACATCTTTGCAAGTTGTTTGGTCTCAACTTCAGGTCTCCCGTGAAACCTTTGTTATATTTGAGAGGTGTCCTAAGACAATCACCTTATGGTATGTTATATTTATTGGATAAATAAATGATTCACTATTTGAGTGCACATTCTCTATGTATATGATTGAATCTTAAACTCAGTTACTGGATGTTTGCAATACAATTCATAGCATGAAAGAACTCGTGATTGGATCACAACTAGTGAGCATCTCTACATGTGTAATTATGCTTCCAGACCTCCGCCGACCTTCCTAGTTACCAAAAAGTAGCATAGCTAATGTTGTGCCGTCGGACAACAACCTAGGGTTGATGTCCTTGCTGGTGCTGTCAACCTTCAATGGTTGTCGGCCATGCTGTGCCGGCTGTGCTGGCTGATGCTTACAGCCACTGCCTGGAGTTGCTACTCCTCCCAGCAAAGAGGGACGATCGATAGCAAGGTTGAAGATAGTTGTACCAGTCGGCTGAGAAGTTGCGTTGCCAACTTGATGATTCGGATGTCCTGCAATTGTTGTGTCGCCCAAGTCCTTGTTTCGGCGAAGGTTGTTCTGACGAAAGGCTATTCTGACCATCCAAGATCCTGTTCTGGTGAGCAATAGTTGCTGTTGGAACACTACCATCACTAGACCTGTTGTCCCTTTTTGGGCAGTGATGTTCTCGCCTCCGAACAATGATGACAAAGGTTGTTGTCATCGGTTGATTTGTGTCGTCTGATTGCAATTGTCATTGGGTACAAATTGGACCATGATCCCTCTCTTAGATCACTTCGTCTCCCACCTTCGGTTAGTATCGAAGTGGAGACACGACTCATGACTTAGCGAAGTCGTCTTGAAGATAACTTGGTGTGAATACGAGTAGAGACAACCCTAGTTAGGGTTGCTCATTGATTCCAGAAGAGGTTAGCCTTGCGAGGCTAACAAACACTATTTACAAGGTTCGATAACAAACTCACAGGTATACTTTTTTATCATAAAATTTTAATTATACGGTTATGTTTGACACTGTTGTGTCCTGCATGTGTGTGATGTGTTTATTGTAATAAATTAGATTTATTTATTTTCTTCCGCTGTGCATTTGTGAAACATGTCCAATGCATGCATCTACGTTGGGCTCCCCAACAGTGGTATCATAGCCTGACCGTGCTTTGACATAATCATAAAAATATTTTACGAGTCGTAGTTGGTCATTAGATTAATTTCTTGAATTTTTCCTATTTTATTAAGAATTTCCAATTTTGGAAAGTTTCTAAAATATTTTAAGAAATTTCATTTTGGAAATATTCTGTAAATAATTCAAAAATTTTAATTTGGAAAGATTTTGAATTTTTTAAGAAATTCCATTTTTGGAAAGTTTCCTAATTTGTTAGGAAATTTCAATTTTTGAATGTTTCTGAAATAATTTCAAAAATCTAATTTTGAAAGATTCTGAATTAATTAAAAATTCTAATTATGTATTTCCTAATTAGTTAGGAGATTTAAAATTAAGGAATTATTTTCTAATTGATTAGATTTTCTTGATTGGGAATTGTTTTCTAGATAAAGTATGCAATTAAAATTTGGAAATTTGTTTCATAATTTAATTAAATGAATCTTGATTTATGAAAATCATATTTTATTTACAAATAATATTATGTCAACTATTACATCATTAATGTCATGATCATGCTATATTGTATTCCATGTAGATGCATTCATTAATTCTTGTAATTATGTCATGCTTAGATGTAATTATGTCATGTGTGCGATTTGTCATGCCATTATTTATGTCATGCATGTGATGTCATGTAGATAACACATTTGCATGAAAAGAAGATAAGACCTAAATATTAAAGTCTACACCTTCTGTTAATATGATAAGAACTAGAGTTTGATTTCTTGTTTGAGTTATTGGACTAACGCCGAGCTTAACCTAAAATTAAATATGTTTGAATCATTGAGATACAATCTCATGATTAACGTATTGGTTTTAACTTGAAGCGTTGATTTATTGGACCAACGCCAAGGTCAACGTGGATAAAGGTGAAATTGGGTGATATACATTTGTTATATAGTTGTTAATGTGTTAACAACCCGATGTTTATATGAATATTAATTAGTTGATAACATAATGTGATAATTACATATATGTGATATGTAATCGGTATACTTGATACCTACCACTAGAGTTAAGCCAAGGTTGTTCTTATCAATAGTGAATATTAATCTACTTGGAAAACCTATAATTTGTTGGTGCAAGGAGCACCATAATCAAACATATGTTTTGATGTTATAAAAGATTCAAAATTAAGTCTTATTGGTATTTAATGAACTAATCTAGTGTGTAGGATATCAACTATAAAACCCTAGTAGGTCTAGAGGACCCGATACTAGGCAAGGGAAGTCTTAGCAGATCATGGAACCAGGTAGGATGTCTAGATGAGTCAAGAGGACCAAACATCTGGCAGGTGAATTCGATAGTCCGGAGGACCTAATATCGAATTAAGTGGAAGCCCTGACATGCTAATCCATTGTTGAGCAAAGTCCAAACAAGTCTGGAGGACCTGATGTTTGGTAGGTGAGTTGAAATAAGCAAACTAGAGTTAGTGCAATGAGGTCATGTCCTAGTGAGGACAATTCTTTGGCATTGATCTAACTAAAAAAACCAACGGAGGTTTCAAGTTTAGATCAAGACAGACCGACATCTGGCAGGTGGACTTGATAGGTCTAGAGGACCTTATATCAAATTAAGTGAAAGTCCTGACAGGCCGATTCGATATTGAGCAAAGTCCAAACAAGTCTAGAGGACCCGATGTTTGGCAGGTGAGTTAAGGTAAGCACCTAGAGTCAGTGCAGTGAGGTCGTGTCCTAGTAGGGACAAACTTTTGGTGTTGATCCAACTGAAGAAACGAACGGAGGTTTCTAAGTTGAGATCAAGATAGTCCGAACTGTCATATTCATGCATACTTATATTTGGTTCAACTTTTGTTTTGAAGGACTGCTACTATTATAGTCTGTGCTAACATTATTTTGAAGGAAAATAAAGTTCTGAATTAAGACAGTTCGATCGACAGAACATGGGGATCCGTTGATCGAACAAACGAAAATGACACAGTATCGATCAAACAGCATAGTTGGAAATCATTGGGATCAGTCAAAGGATCCAGGGTATCATTCGACCGATAAAATATGGTAATAATAAGAGATTAGATCGAATCAGCGCGGAAATAGTAAATGCAGGGATCCATCGACTGATCAGCTGGATCAGTCGATCGATAAGCCATGACTTTCGGGATCGGATGGATCATATCAGAGCAAAGAAGGAAGACCGCGGGATTCTATCGACGGATTGGAGGATTAGTCGACCGAAAGGATCAGTCGAATGATTAGTTTTTCAGTCGACGGAACGCAACCTATAAAAAAAGCCCTCAGGGTATGAGCTGATCATCACTTCATTGTGTGCTACATCTCAACTCTGTTGCTGCTTGTTGTGCAAGTTCGTCTACTGCAAAGCCAAGAGACTCTCCGACACCCATGCTTCATCTCCTACCTCTAGTGTTGGTAAACTATCTTTATTACTTGTATTGTTATTGGAAGATACTAGTGTTGTTACTATCTTCCTTACATTTGTACGACTTTACTTCTTCTCCAAAAGTTTTGGAGAGAAGAGAGATAGTGGATTAACTCAACAATATGATCCGAAGGGTCGTGAGTTCTTGGATTAGGAACCGGTTGGACTTCAAACCAAGTAAAATCGAATGCGTACTTGTTTTTATTTATTTATTTCCGCTGCAACTTTGATTTTTTTCGAACGAGATTCACCCCTCTCTCTTGTATTCCATGATCCAGCAATTGGTATCAGAGCAGGTTGCTGTGAAATAACTTAACGATTTTTTGAGTGTTTTCAAAATCTTTTCTATTCTTCAAAATTTCTTTCTCTCTTTTCCATAGGAATAATTTCTTTCGTCGCGCACTACTAATCCCAAGATAAAGTCTTGGAAATTGCTTTGTGATTATTTTTGTTGTGCAATAATGGTTATGTCTCACCAAGAAGGATACAACACTGTTCGTCCTCCACTGTTCAACGGAGAATGGAGTGATTCCTCAAATCAAACATTGATATGTGGTTCACAATCATAAAGGGGTACTCACCACCAACCGACAACAGCGAACCACTAGATCCGGAGAAATGGAATTCCAAAATGAAGAGAAGGGCTCAGATCAACTACAAGGCCATGAACACCGTCCAATGCGGCCTAACAAAGGAGGAGCTTAACTGAGTTGGACAGTTCAACAAGTCAAAAAAATTATGGGACCGACTAGTCAAACTACATGAGGGAACCAATGACTCCAAGGTAATGAAACAAGGCTTATTATTAAATCAATTATTTAATGTTAAAATTCAGTCTGGAGATATCGCGACACAACTACAAGCAAGGATCAAAGACATAATCAATGAGCTACACCTCATTGGTCACCAACTCGAAAACAGAGATATAATAAGGTATGCACTGAACTCCTTCCCTCAAAATACATTGTGGGCATCTATGGTAGATGACTATAAAGTTTTGAAGGATCTTTCCATAATTAGATTAGACGAAATATTTTTCGAATTAGAACTACATGAACAGACTAACACTAGTTAGGCCAAGAAGGGTATAACTTTATATGTAGGACAAAATAAAATCAGGGTAGTCAAGCCCAAATCTAGATTGAAATAAGAATCAGAGAGTGAGTTGGATTCAAACTCAACCAATGAAGAAGAAATGGTAAACATGATAAGAAGAATGTTTATCAAAAAGAAGTTCGCCAGAAGAAACCAGAAGAAAACACAAGATGCCCAACCACACCAAAATCTTAAGTAACTTGCTATGGGTACAACAAGAAGGGTCACTACAAACACGAGTGCCCTAAGGAGGGGAAGTCCAAGCTTTCAAGACAGAGAAAAGCACTCAAGGTTACTTGGGACGATTCATCCTCAAAATATTTGGATGCGGAGGAACCAAAGTAGTCAAACCTCCTGTCATTCATGGAAAAAAATGAGGAGTCCGAGTCTGAGTTCGAGTCTGACTCCTAGTTTGAGAGAAGCCATGGGTCCATACCCATTTTAGAAGGACTAGATGAGGTAAATTGTATAACCAAGTCTCAAATGCTTAAAGTAATTAAATGTCTGTTTAAAAAATTGACTAAATCTAAGGATCAGATTAACTTACTACTTGAGAAAAATAACAACCTTAAGAAGCAAGTTAACTTGAACCCCTCAACTGACCAAGTTCAAGTTGGAACTTCAACTCAAGTTGCAAAACTTGAGGAAGAAAATTTCAACCTGAAAGGTCAAGTGGAGGGACTCAAGAATTTGTTGGAAAAGTTTGACTTGGGCTCCAAGTGTCTAAATATGATGCTTGGGTCCCAATGAGCTATGTACAATAAATCTGGACTCGGATACAAAGCCAACACGACAAACAAGTCATAATTTTCTTTGATTAGTTAAAATGTTAGAAACCAAGTCCAAAAGACCATGTGGAGGTTATGATTCATGGGGAGCCAGTAGAAAAACTGTTCATCCTAGTTAAATTGATTGTTTTAAATTTTCTTATGAATGTTTAGTTTTATTTTCATGCTTAATTTAGAATGATTAGTTATAAAAAAGTTTAACCGACCTTGACAACATAACATCGGAATGAATTAGGATGATAGTAAGCTAAGGAAGATTTGTCGAAGGCATGTCTAAGTTGAATCATATGTGTTTTAGCTAGTGCACTAGACCTAGTGGATCTACTTGAAACTACCCCAGTCAAACATGAGCTAGTTAGACCAAAATTCAGTATTAAGTTCATTGGGTTGGTTTTTTTTGGGGAAACTTTGTCTTAGGCACGTGATTACTTTAATGATGTTCATGTGACTCACCACAGCCTGGAAGCATATCCTATAAACTCCTTCTTGATGAACCTAAAATTGAGTTTAAATCTAACAAGGGTTAAACAACTTCTATTAAATTCAAATAAATTAATCAATAATTAAATCTAAATTAATCAAATTAAAACCTAAATTAATTTGAAATTAATAAATTAATTTTCAAACCAATTAATTCGAAATTAACTTAATTTTAAATTAATCCAAAAATTTTAATTAAATAAATTTCATTTAACTTTAATTAATCCGAAAATAATTCTTAATTTTAACCCAATCAATTTCAAATTTAATAAAATTTAAAGTTAAGTTTTAATTAATCTCAACATAATTCTTAATTATAGTCTAATTAACTTAACTTAATTTGAAATCAACTTTAATTTATAACTAAATCAAACTTAATTCAAAATTAATTCTAACTCAACTAATCTAATCCTAATTAAACAGCTCTAATTAATTTGAAAATAATAATTAATAAATAAATCAATTTAATTAATCCAAAAAATTTAATCAAATCAAACTTTATTAACTTAATCAATTTCATTAAAAACTTATTTCAAAATAACTTTAATTTAACTAAACTAAATTTAAAACTAAATTAATTAGAAATTAATATAAACTTAATTAAATAACTTTAAATTAACCAAATTCAATAAAATTAACCAAATTAATCCATAAATTAATATAATTCTTAACTATAATCTAACTTAATTTGAAATCAAGTTTTATTCAATTTTAACTAAACTTAATCAATTTAATTCAATTGATTAATCAATTAATTAATTATTTTAATATTAATCTGAAAAGTATTTAGTTAAATCAAAATCAACTCTTAATTAAAAACTTAAGTAGAAATTAACTTTACCTTAAATCTTAGTTCAAACTTAAATTCCCTAAACTTAATTAATACAACATAATTAATCTTAGTCAACTTAATTTATTGTAACTTAATTTAAGTTAACTCAATCTATGTTAAGTTAATTAATTCTAAACTTTTAAACTTAATATGAAATAAACTTTAAAGTTAAATCTTAATTAATTTAAACACAATAACCTAACTTGAATTAATTTTAATTCAACTAAATCTAATTTAACTTAAAATTAATTAAACAATAATTAATTTGAAATTAATCAATTATTATTTTTAATCAATTACTCTTAATCATACCTAAATACAAAGTTAATTAATTAATTTAATTAATCAAATCAATTAATCAAATTAATAATTAATCAACTAATTAAATTAATAATTCGAAAATCATTTATAATTAATTAATCTTAAACTTAGTTTGTAATAAAACTTTAAAGATTACTCGTAATTAAGATAATTCTTAATCAATTTAAATTTAATTTTAACTTAATTAATTTAACTAAATCAAATTTAACAAAATTTATACTTAACTTAAAATTAATTCCAACTCAATTAATCAAACTATAAATCAATTAATTAATATAATGCAAGTTTTAATTAAACTAATAATTAATTAATTAAATAACGATTAATCAATTAATTCTTAGATAAGTTTAAATCTAATTTTAACCTAAACTTTTACAATAAAATTCAAAAATCAACATTAATAAAGGTAAAGTCATCTCACACCACTATAGAACTACCTTGTTTGATAACTTAAAAATGATGGGATGACTTAGGTAAACTAAAACGAATCCGTTAAACCAAAACCTTGGTTTAACTCCTACTTTATGTGTACAAACTCAAAGGTTTGAATAAATTGATACTGGACAGTGGATGCTCCAGACATATGACTGGAGATCAACAAATATTTTCAAACTTGAAGTTCAAGAATCTAAGATCAGTTGCCTTTGGAAATAATTGCAAACCTAAGGTAATTGGAACAAATAATATCCAGTTGAAATCAAATCTATTAATTAGAAAAGTATTACTTGTCGAAAACTTTGACTTTAACTGTCATGCCCCGGGAGTATATTTATCCGTCAAAAAATGGACAACACCTCCCCTATAAGGGTGACAATATTCCTGATACATAAACACACAAATAGAACATACAGATACCCCACACGGGTATTCAAATCCATACAGTGTAATCACTAATAAAAATACCTACCCGGGTATGCACAACCACGTAGTGAATAAAATGATACAACTAAACAGTAAAAATAAAAATGGTCTACGCGACTAGAAAACCAAAACATACAATTGAGAGCCGGCCCGGCTTATGACGCCAAGTACACGATCATAAACAAATCTAAAATCCAGATACACATTAAATAGTACAATACACGAGTAATAATCAAATGCGGAAGCTAAAAACAAACCATCATAAAATGAAAGTACATCAGAAGCTCGATGTGAGAGGGACGACACAGGCAGTATCCTCCAAGTGACCCAATCATAATCTTGCAACCAAAGAAAACAACAATAGAAGCAGAGGTGGTGAGTACAAAGGAATACTCAGTAGGTATAAGATATATAGTGCACGATCAATAACAAGTACAGTAACTCAAAGATATACAGGAACACAAAGGTATACAATCTCACAGAAAGAATATACTCACCATCGTATGATAACACCCGTATGCCACTTCTATAAATGCACCCTACTCAACTACACATAGTATCAAGAGCAGTGCTAAATAATACTGAATATGGGTACAACATCTCACATGCATGTACCCTCAATAACCAAAATAAGTACAACATCTCCTATGCATGTACCATCAATAACTAGTATAAGTATGACATCTCATATGCGTATATCGATAACAATATCAATAATTTGGGGTCTCGTATGTGAGAGCAACGCTCCACCACAAGGTATATAAATGACCAAGACACCCAGCTCGTCAGCTATGGACTGCGGGAGAACACTCTACCACGATACTCATGGGCAGTCCGTAAATGTCAAGGTCCCTATCTGCGGGAGAAATGCTCTTCCACAAATGGCCTCGTGGGCAAACAGGAGGTAGCTAT
>JBBUKS010478834.1:0-16885 GCA_038050645.1 Hedychium gardnerianum
GTGTCAGAAGTCCCTTCGTGTAGCTCGATCAATTTCTCATATAGGTTTTTGGCGCTGTCGAAAGGTCCGACCCGGTTTAGTTCTTCTTTTGTCAGGATGCACTATAGGGTTTGAGTAGCTTTAGCATCTGCCTTGATCTTTTTCTTGGTGGCATTGTCCCACTTGTCACATTCGAGAGGTATGCTTTCTTCGTTGGTGGAGAGTGTGAACCCTGTCTGGATTATGATCCACATATCCACTTGGGTCTTGAGATGGTACTCCATCCATCCATTCCAATACCCGAAGTATTCGCCAGAGAAGAGAGGTGGGCGAGCGGTATTGGAGCCTTCTTGATGAGCCCTAACAAAATCTTGCACAACAAAAACACAAAAAGACGTACCAAGACTTGGTCTTGGATTAGTAGTGTGAGAGAAAGAAAATGCCTAAGTGGTGTTGCACCAACTTTGAGAAGCAAATTAATGATAGAAAAATTTATCAGAAGGGGTGAGTGCACCGATTCTGATTATTTACAAAAAAAAACCAAATAAAAATTCTCCGAATTATAGTTGTATCAATTCAGAGCGACCTTGCTCTGATACCAATTGTACAATCGAAAAGCTCTAGAGGGGGGGGGTGAATAGCGCTTGTGATTTTTTCACTTTTTCGTAAACTCGAGAGTATAAAGTAGTGGAATAATAGAAATAGAACAAGGAAAGACAACACAAGCTAACGTGCTTTCTTTTTACTTGGTTCACCGTCTAGTGACGACTAGTCCAAGGCACACACCCAAATTAGTGTTTTCGTTGGGCAATTCACTATAAGTTCGAAGATTACAGAGATATAGAATTGAAAGTACATTTGAACAATAAAATATGATTATACCAATGACTTTAATGTAGAAACTTGTGCGTAGTCATCGGAGCAATGTTACGACATTATGGAGAGCTTTTCAGAGCAGTGCACAAGTATGAAACTTGTGTAGAATTGTTATCTAGAGCTACTGGTCGAAGTTCTCCTTTATTGACTCATCCAGGCGACTTTATTCAAATTGAGGTGCCTTTATCCGAGTCAATCTGATCAGATCTGAGTTAGCCACCTCTTATCCATATCTGAGTCGATCTGATAGGATTTGAGTTAGCCACCGCTTATCCATCTCTAGGTGCCTCAATCCTTTTGAGGTGCCTTAAGTGTTGACATGGCTCAATCTGGTCGAAGCTTGACTCTGCCGAGTCTATCCCAACCCAGGCACCTCAATGCCTATAAGGCGCCTAGTTGCTAACGTGTGCTGACCAATCAAAGGCTGCCACCTCATCCTTCCAGTGTCGAGGTGATTGAGGCACCTCAATACCTTTAAGGCACCTAGTTCGTCTTGAGGCGCCTGGAAGGATCCAGGCGCCTAGTTCAGCAATTTTCAGATTTATGTTTTCTACATCACAGAGTTAGCACATACAAAATATATAACACAATAAATATTGTTCGACAGTCTCGGGACTGTCCAGTTTTGACTTTTGGGTTTCCTTATCAGGTCTTCTTGCTCAGTCCAACTGACCAAGACTTCGTTGTCTAGCCTCAACTAGGACTTTCACATTGCCTAAGTTTCCTTAGGACTTTCTTCTTAAGATTCCTACACACTCAGTTAGACTCATTAGATAACAACAACCCTTAAATTTGGACCTTTGCCATCTATCAAAACATAGGTTCGATTAGCTGGTGCTTTCAGCACCAATAAACATTTCCGGGAAAGCTTGAGCCAAATCCTGTTGAGCATTGCAAGATAGTTGAGTTGAGAAGTGGACGGACCTTGGGTGAACCCCAAGTGATTGCGAATAAAAAAGGGATCGAACATATGCCAATTGGAGAGTCTACTCCTTCCTCCTCTCACAACAATCATATCCAATAGGAAGTTGAGAATGATGGATCAAATGAAGTTCCCCTAGTGGGGAGATATGTACCACCGATTCCCTTCCCTCAAAGAATAGCCAAGGCTAAGAAAGATGAAGAGTTTGACAGGTTTCTTGAAAAGGTCAAAGAGCTTTGCATTGAAATCCCTCTCATAGATGCTTTGGAACAAATTCCTAAATTTGCCAAGTTCATGAGAGAAATCATTTCCAATTGATGCAAGAAGGAGGGTATGAGACCATAGCTCTAATCGAGGAGTGTAGTGCCTTGATTCTGAACACGATACCTCCAAAGCTCAAAGATCCAGGAAGTTTTTCTATCCCTTGCAAAATTGGTACAACCTTGATAGGTAAGGCATTTTGTGATCTTGGAGCTAGTGTAAGTCTCATCCCTTATTTTGTTTGCAAGAAACTTGGATTGAATGACCTTAAATTGAGGATACCCAATGGGTATTATTGAGGATGTGCCAGTGGAAGTGGAGAGCTTTATAGTCCCTACAGAGTGGGTCTTAGAGATGGAAGAAGATCCAAAAATTCTCATCTTTTTGGGATGACCTTTTCTTGGCACAGCTAGAGTTGTGATAGATGTTAAGAATCATAAGCTCTCATTGGTAGTAGGCGAGGATAAAATAGAATTTGATTTATTAAAAGGCCTCCGATTCATTTGTTGCTGTTAAAAGTTTGTGTTGTAGGTTGGAAGGACTCCAACCGGAGAAGAAAAAGCATCACCCTGATGATTGACTGTTGAATGTAGCACCAAGTCCGATGAGTCAAGAAAAGAAGCCTAAGACGAAGAAAGATAAATATATCATCCTAGCAAGGGCCTGGATGAAGGAAGGGCTGAAAATTCTACCTTGCCATGGTGGAGGGGCACACAACCCCTTCAAGGAAAATGCTTCTAGTTGAGCCTTGACAAGGGTCAAGCTCGCGACCTTAAACGAGCGCTTCTTGGGAGGCAACCCCAGGGTTTATTTTTGAAATTTAGTTCTTGTTTGCAATTTCTTGTTTTTGATCTTTATTTAAGTCTTCTTTTGAAATTTTTCTGGGCTGCAAACCTACACAAGATGACCGTGACACTTACCATGGGCATGGAAGGTATATTGAATAACTATTGAAGGCATGTCGTGCCCATGAGGCATGTCCATGCCTTATTGGCAACAAGGGCCAGAATGAACCACGACAGGGCTATGTCTTTTTGACACGGTCATGCCTCACTAGTAGCAGCATCCCGAAGAAGCCACTACATTGCCATCTTTTTGACACGGTCATGCCTCTTTGGAAGCAGCTTTCGGAGTATCTTATGGCAGGGTTGTGCCTCTTAGGCATGGTCGTGCCTCTGCTAAAGAGAATTCCAAATCAAGCCACCATCCACGGCATGGCAGTGTCTTTTTTACACAATTGTGTAATTGAAAAAAAAATCAACACGATTGTGCCATTTTTGACACGTCCGTGCAAAGCCATGCCTCTGAAACAAATCAAGTGACAGCGAGGTCATGTCTTTTGACACGGCTTTGTGGTGTCAATGTAAGGGTTAAAAACCCTAAGTCATAGATCATGCCTTTCTCCCACATGGCCGTGTCACCTCACCCCCTCCCTCTTCTTCACTTCTTTCTCCTTCACCTCTTTCAAAGACCCTTCAAAGACCTTCTCCCATCTTCCTTTTCTCATCCCCATCTTCTCACTTCCATCCAAAGACTCCCATCCCTACTCTCTTCTCTTCTCAAGGGAGGGATTCTTCCCTTTCCCCTCTTCTCTAGTTTTCCCCCTTACATCCTAAAACCTCCTTGGGCTTGTTCTTTTGTCTTAATAAGATGTTTAAGCATCTTAAGAAGGGAGTTAGCTCACGTAAAGATGATGCATCCAAAGTCAAGGGCAAAGAAAATTTTATGATTAAGAAAAAACAAAGGGCACGCTACGAAGGTGTAGACCATAATCTTGGCATTATCTTTAGTAATGATGAGCAAAAATCTTGTTTTAACTCTTTGGTTAACCGTCGTATTGTTTGCACTAGATATTTAAATTATAACACTTTGGATGTATTGGGTCTCAAAAATGATGTGGAATGGTTAATCAATAGGATAGGATGGAAAGGTCTCATGAATATGAATTACCCCACATATCCTAGAATTGTCTTGGAATTTTTAAGCTCAATCAATTTTCAAGATACTTTCGGGATTGAAAAGATTTCTTCTGCTTGCTTATCGATAATTATGAGTGGACAATTGATGACTTTAATGCATGTTTTGAATTACCATATAGGGGGAAACGAGAAGTCCCTAATAATTTCCATGGTATATTTGTGTGGGATTCACTTGGCAGTGGTGATGATATTTTTAAACCCTTAGTTTCTAAGTCTACTTCCATTGTTAATCATGATTTCTGTTACCTTCATTAAGTTATGAGGCATACAATATTTTGACGGGGTAAGAGTGAAGGAGTCGTTCATAAATGTGAATTACTTTGTCTTTGGGCTATGCTTGAAGAAGTTAATATCGATACAGGATTTCATTTTATCAAACACTTAGTAAAGCTAGGGAGATCCTCTTCCTCTAGTACTATCATTTTAGGAGGGTTGCTCACTCATATTGCTATTGTCCTTAGTTGTGATTTAGAGAGTTTGGAGGTTGTGGATGGTACCCCTTGGATTGATATCGACTCATGTTTAGCAATACGCATGATCCAAAGAGATGGTATTGAATATAGTCTAATTCTGAAGGATAACTTCCCTTTGCATTTGGCAAACTATGATTTAACCACCATTCATGTTAAGAAAAATTGGTTAATGTTAAATACAAATCAACACCCTATTTCCCTCTAATAGAGCCATCTACTCGAGTGTCTTCAAGTGGTAATGTTCCTTATTGCTCTGCAAGTTCTTGATTTGACTTTCTAAGTTTCGCTCTACCCTACATACACTTCATTCTAATTATATTATGCATACATGTCTTTTAGAGAAACAACGAATTATGTTGAATGATCAGTTTCAATATTTGCCACAACACTTTAGGAGGGAGGAGGAATTATTTAATTTGCTCACTGATTTCATTCACCTTCAAAAGAAAGAATGGGAGAAACGAGAGGAAAATCGTGGCTTAATGCGATTAACTTGCATAGAAATCGATACTATGTACAAATACCACTAGTGCATGCATAGAAATAAGTATTGATTTCCTGACCTTCTTGGATTTCCAGGTTTCCTTGATCTTCCTCCATCCCCACCTTATTGATCTTATTGAGACAATGAAATGTCCAAGTCTAGGGGTTTGTACATATGTACATGTTCTTGTTTCAGTGCGTGTTTTAGTTTGGTTTACTTTTGTTTGATTTGATTTAGTTAGTTTTGATTTGGTTGTTTCATTTGTGGCATATTTAGTTGCATCATCATCATATCATTGCTGGTTTTTACTTCTTGCAAAAATGCTAGCATGCTTGTTCTAGACTTTCATGTTGTTGTGATGTATGATGTTAGTATGCTTAGTGAGCTACTTTTTTCTATCCGTAATAGTATGAAGTGAGCTATGTTTTTATTGGAAGAGTTTGAGGATTGACCTAGTTTTAGGATCTCTTTACACCTTACCTAATTTTGATGGTAGATAATTCTGAAAATGGTCATTATTCAAAGAACCGGACTAATACTTATGCTTCTAAGGTGACCTCTTAACTACATTTTGGTATTGGATAAACTTGGATCATGTCAACTCATTTGGAAAAATCAAAATCCCTATATTTATTTTAGTGCTACATCTTGTAAGCACCAAAAGAGAGAGAGAGAGAGAATAAGGGATATAAAAATAATTGTCGTGAGTGCAAACTAACAAATTATCCCTTTGAGACCGAGTTAGGTTACTGGGAAAATAATTGTTATGTTTCTCTTGATTCTGAGCAATCCTTTGAGACCTTGTGTAGACTTTGAGAGAGATAAACTATGCGTGTGGTAGGTAAGTGCCTATTGCTAGAGGCATAAGGAACACGGTTAAATGACGACTTGTCTAGGCTTGGAGATTGACACTTGAAGAAGTTAGACCACTCATTGCACCGAGCATGGAGAACTTCTACTTAAGTCATTCTCAAACTATTTTTGTATCATGCTCATCAATGAAATTATATGATAGGATTACACTGAGTCACTAGGGATTATGATGCATCATTTCACCACATGAATCTAGATTGAAGGTTTTTACTTGAGGATAAGCAAAAGTTTAAGTTTGGGGCTGTGATGTGCATAGATTATGCATGTTTTAGGCATTGTTTGTTGCACATTTACTTGTGTTTCACTGAACATGATTTATTATCGCACCCTACTTCATTATTAAGTCATGATTTTACTCCTTTGGTTCGGAGATCTACTCTTTTCGTATTTTGATTGACAGAAAGTAATTTGGAGCAAAAATGGAGCGAAATGGACATTGGAGCAATCTTGGAGAGAAAATTAGCATAGCGTGCCTTCTTTAACCAAAGTAAGGTTGTGCCTCCTAGGCAGGACCGTGCTTATTCATCAAAATTCTCCAGCAAGCCCCACGGCCCGACCGTGCCTCCTAAGCACGATCATGCATTTTCAGCCGTGTCTCCATTCAATTCCAGGAAGTTTTCGGCCCGGCCATGCCATCTTCAACCAAGACTTCAACATTTCTAGCAGCTTTCATGGCCCGATCGTGCCTCTAAGGCATGGTCATGCCTTTCTCTCGTATGAAGAATAGATCCCCACACGGCTCGACCATGCCCATGAGGCACGACCGTGCCTTGCTCTAGCGACTTTGCCACGACACAATCGTGCATCATTGGCACGGTCATGCCTCATAGGAACGGTCGTGCCTCACAGGAACGGTCGTGCCTCACAGGAACGGTCGTGCCTCACAGGCACAGTCGTGTTGTGTTACTTACAATCCATGGGGCACCTATAAAAGGGGCATAAGATCCCCTTTTCAAGGGGGGAGAGGGGTTTCCCTTCTAGGGAACCCACATGGTCCATTTTCAAGGTAGAATTCGACGATCTGTCCACAATCTGAGCAAGGATTCCATCTGAAGATATCAACATCATCTCACTAAGCATTTCTTCCTCTCTATTCTCCATTTGATTGTAAGAATGTTTCTTCTCTTGTCTTTGGTTTGTAATTTCCTTACTATGGAGTAGATCCTCTAGATTCTAGGATGTAGAAAGTAGTTTTGATGTGATGTTGATGTATTTATTAATTATAAATTTACTAATTTTCTTGTTCTATGATATATTTATGACTTGTTCTATGTGTGTTGTTGTGTCTTGTTTGTGTTTGATTAAATGTGTGTATGGTTAATGCATGTGGATATGAAGAATTGGTCACCATGTAGAGGAGATGCTTTGGATTGTATGGTCGGGGCCCTTAGTGATAGAGGGTATTCTTTTAACCGGATTTTCTAAAGTCATCACCTTGAAATGAGGGTCAATTCTCCACAAGGGATTAACTCATTAGAGTTTAATGGGGTTTCACCAATTTAATGTTAGGAAGTGACTTGTGTAATCTAGACTGTATGACCGGGGGCCCTCATGTGACAGGAGATATCCCTTTAACCAAACTTTCTATGTTACATCTTCTACTTAATAACATTGAAAGAAAATGATGTAAACACTCTGGTGTAACCTTCACGGGTCTATATCGATAATTTGATTAGAATCCCTACAGGAATGTGATGTGTGATTTTCGTAATTGCATGGAATGTCGTCAAGTAATAAAATGATCGAATCCACAGGGATTGGTGGTTAAGTACTAGTATACTAAAGAAATGCAATTATCTAAACTAATTGTTATATCATGAAAATAAATAATTATATATATATATATAAATGATAATAGAGATGAAAACTAGTAAAGATTGATATAATTGAATTTATTAAATAAAAAATAATAAACATATAATAAATAACTAATAATAAATTAAAAAAAACATAAAAGAATATATATAATTTTATAGTATTTTTTCAGAATTTAAAAATAATTTATTGGTTATATTTTAATGGGATAAATGGATTGGTAAAGCCCATTTAAAATACTCATTTAAATTAGGAGTTGATTGAAATCCTAAACACAAGTTTTGTTAATTAAAACCTAAGTTTTTATTTACTTCCGCTGTATCCTTCTCCTTCACCCTGCACGTCACGCATCACCGTCGCTCTCCCTCATGTATCCGTCATTGTGAGTCGGCGGCGTCGCCTCCTACTTCCCTGGACGCCTCTCTCCACCTCGATGTCATCGGCGGCTATCAGTTGGCCAAGCAGAAGCAAACACCATCGTGAACAGCCACTGTCCCCGCCAGCACAACCCTCCATCCAGGTGAGGCTTTTCCTTCTCTACCCTCATCGTATATAGCCACCTCCCTCCTACATACCTCGATCGACCACCGCCCGAAGACACTATCCGAGAAGGTCGCGATGTCGTGCAACCCACCGCCGCATGCAGAACAATGTCGCTGCCACCTCCGCCGCCGCATCTATCGTTGTCCTCGCGGTCCACTGCCCACGCCATTAGTGGCCGGCCGACCGGCCATCACCCCTGTTCCAGCGATGGCATAGAGGTAAGAGTAGTTTAATTAATCAAAGTTAATTGATTAATTAATTAGAGTTAGATTAATTAACTGATTAATTAAAAGTGAATAAATATCTATTAATCAAGGATTAATGGAGAAATTAAGTGTTTAACTAATGAGTTTATTAAGAGGTTGATTAAACTAAGAGTTTTAATTACTGTTAAAGATTAATTTATTGGTTAATTGATAAGTTTATAGGTTGATAATTATTTGATTAAATTAAGAGGCTGATTAAGGTAGTGAATAATTTGTTAATTAAGATTTGATTAATTTGAGATCGAGATAGACCCTTTGATTTGAAGACGGTTATGACAATCTACAATGGAGATGGGTAGGTCCTACTTTGACCTCTTTAGATCTTTGATCTTAGTGCATGAATTTATTTCATTTATGTTGATTAGATAGCATTTACTTTCTTACCCTGACTCCACTCTATTTGCCTCTTGAGTTGATACTTATTTGCTTGATCTTATTTTAGCCTATTTGATATCTATGCAGTCTCATTTGTTATTCATGCTTAGGTTGGTTATAATGTATGATATTACCCGACTATAGTGTAGTTATAGACTTATGCTCGTGCATTTATGTCGTGGTAGTTATATACTTAGGCTTGTGCCTATATGCTAGTGATCCTATACCTTAGTATAGTTGTACACGTATGCCTATACCCTATAGATATCACTTCGTAGCAAAGTGGTAGAGTATGCTACTAGTTATCTTCGTCGAACTGACCTCTAAGATGACTTGATTCCGACCCTATTGTTTTACGATATTTATGATGATACCAAGGAGCCAGATGAGATATTATGACTAGATGACTAGTATTCTCTTGATTGAGATTATTACTGTTTTACTTGCTATTGTTGTACTTATATATATGTTGTTATACTTGTTACTTATTGCATCTTTATGCATTTGGGCTTCCCACGAGACCGTTCATGGTAGAGTGTTTCTCCCATAGTTTGTAGCTAGATAGCTACCCACTCGTCCTGTCTGCCCACAAGATTGTATGTGTAGAGTGTTCTCTCGCAGACAGTGACTATTTACTACCCATTCTGTCTACTCACGAGATTATACGTGGTAGAGTGTTCTCCCACAGACAGTGACTATTTACTACACTAACTTCCCACGAGACCCGTCTGTGGTAGAGCATTCTCCCGCAGTCAGTGCTTGATATATGTTTTTTATGCATTTATTTGTGTAGGATTTGGATGTACTATATATACTCCAAATTTATTGGTTATACCTGGTTGAGCATGTTAGTGGAGTGTTATGTTGTTGGTTATGCATTTGGTTAGCAGATGATTATATTGGTGCTCTTACTTTTACTTATAAGTATTATTACCTGAGACTGCTTCCTTTGATTTCCTTACACTTAGTCATGGACTATCTTCTTATACTCACTGAGTCGTTGTACTCACTACCCCTTGCTTTTCTTTGACCTCTAGGTTAGCAGATAAAGGACATGTGTTGACTACCCTAGTGTTGCTCAGAAATCAGTATTTGTCAGTCCCACTCAACTTTGAGTTATTGAGTTTCAATTTTATGTTGTGATTCGGTTGCTTTTTCGTTGTGTATTGACTCTTTGAGTTTTGGTAGAATTGTAATAATCTTTAACTTGTTTAGTTTTTTTTAGTTTTAGTATGTTTACATGTTCATACATACATACCCGCATTAGCATTTAAAATGTTAGCGAATTTCTATTTTGCATGAACTGAGCTCGATATTGTTACTTCTCACATTGTCACTAGGGGGTATCGTTCGGTCCTACGGACAAGTATACCCTAGAGGCATGATACTAATCGTGGGTTTGAGTCATGAAAGAGGAAAAGATCTAGGGGAAGAAATCGGAGAATAAGGTGAAGAGAGAGAGTTGAGTTAGATGAGAGAAGGGAAAGAAGAGTGATCCAAGAAAATTCGATGGGAAGAATGATTTTAGGACTTTGGTTTCACCTCAATGATTGTAATTACCTAATCTATGTTTGGTTTTCTATCCTCAATGATTGTTTATGTAGGTAGACTATCCTATGGTATTCGATGTAAACTTTTGAAACTACACCGGCGTATCCATTCCAATTAGTCGTCTACTTTAGGAGCGACAGAGCTGAGGGATTTTTTTCCCTAAGGAGATCCCTGTTACATGATCCCACAATCCCCGAGTTACCTTCTCTTACTGTGTGTCGACGAATTAGAACTGATCCATTAAGATCTATGATAGCCCATTTCTCCTCGTGGCATACCAATCTACTTTCGTAGGCAACTCTCCACGTCTCGGGTTTCTATGGGTCAGAGGATTGAGTTCTCCTTTCAGTTCATCACCAAATCCTCATGGGATGCGAATCTTGTACTTTTGACATCAAGATCGTGTTCAATTAGTAGGTTCGGACCACAAACACACATATCCTTGAAATAGAAACATTCAACCTCAATAGATTCTCAAATTGGTGTTTACATATCATGGGGGTTAATCCCTAATCCTAGAATCAATAGTCTACTTCATAAATTCAGAGTTACAACCAGAGATCATCATGTAAATAAGTTGCGATTAAGACAAATTCAGAAATGAGAAGAAAAGCTTAGTCTTGATGTGAAGGTTTGTCTTCGAATGCTCTCCGATCTGAATTTCGGCGTTGAGATGTCGAAAATCTCTTGAATCCACTCTCTAAAATCTTCTTGGGGCCCTTGGACAGCTCCCAATCGAGATTCCCTTCTTTGAGATTAGAATCCTTTTTTATACTTGGATTCTAGGTTCCCGACACGACCCGTGCCCGCCGGCATGGTCTGCCCGTGTCGGGTGTTGTGGCTGCTGGAGGACAGTGGCACAACCGTGTTGGCTGGCATAGTCCTCTCATGGCATGCGCTGGAGAAACCCTGAATTCGGGCACGACAGTACTGGCTAGCATGACCTGCCCGTGGTGAATGCTGGAAAGCTTTGAAGATCTGGCACGGCCCATGCCGACTGGCATGGGCGGTCCATGGCGTGCACTGGAGGCTTAAGGAATCTGGCACGACTTCTCCAAATTAGCCACAATCGTGGCAGTTGGAATACGCTTAGAAATTGGTTTTTGAACTCAGTTTTAACTCCTCTTTGCTCCCTATCATAGAAAATAAACAAGAGCAGCTCTCCGAATTAGAAAAGTATCAAAATGAAGCATGAATAGATGGAAACATGAGATATATGCATAAGAAATGGGATACAATGTGTGTAAAATTATGATAAAAATCCTATATAAAATGCACACATCAGAGTGTAACCATGGAGGGTAAGGTGATGAAAAATTATAGTACATCAACTAGCATCATAATGAAACCAGAATCCTAGAATCATTTTTCCCAAGACAAATCATCCCCTAGGCCGGTTGGCACGACTTGTCCGTGGCAGACTTTGAAACTCTTGGTGGTGACTTGTGATTGTCCGATGGCCTGTAAAATGAAACAACTTGATCAAAAATTCAAAAATTGAAGATTAATGAAAGTAAACTTCAAAAATCTATTCAATGAAAGCTTGGGTTGCCTCCCAAAAAGCGCTTGTTTAAGATTCTTAGCTCAACCCCTTTTCTCAACTCAATTTAGAGCCTTAACTTTGATGGGGTTCCTTTACCCTCATCTAAGTGATCCAAACTGACAAGGCTCCTCCCTTGCCTTGGTTCTTGCTATAATAACATATTTGTCATGTTTCAAAGGATCTATACTTGGTTTGGTGTCCGGAGGTCTTTCAAGTTGATCCTCCTTATCGAAATTTTCTTCTTCTCCATGGTCATATTCATGAAAGTCATATGATAGCTTTGAGAGGTCAAACTCTAACTTGTTCTTCCCCACCGCAAATGAGAGTTTATGATTTTTCATGTCTATGATCACTCCGATAGTGGCCAAGAAGGGTCTTCCAAGTATAACAGGAATACAGGCGTTCTCCTCCATATCTAAAATGACAAAATCAATTGGCACAACAAAGTCGCCAATTTTTACCCAGATCCTCTAGAATTCCCAAAGGATATCGACAAGAATGGTCGACCAACTACAAGGTCATTGTCATAAGTTTTAGGTCCCCCAGACCTAACTTCTTGCACATCGAGTATGACATCAAACACACGCTAGCTCCAAGATTGCAAAAAGCTTTATTTATCTTTTTATCCTTGATGAAGCATGGGATGGAAAAACTTCCTGGATCTTTCAGCTTTGGAGGATGCTCATTTTGAATAATTGCACTACACTCCTCAGGAAGTGCAACAGTCTGATTTTCTGTTTTCCTCTTGTGGGAGATGATTTCTTTCATAAATTTTGCAAATTGCGGCATTTGGTGCAAAGCATCAAGTAACGACACCTCTAAGCAAATTTTATTCATCATCTCCAAATTTTTTCATCTTGCCTTATCTTCACTAGGCGTTGTGGAAATGTAATTGGTGGTTGATAAGTTCGCACCGGAGGTTGTAGCAAGATGTCTTCTTTTGGTTCCTTCTATTTGCTCAAATCCTCCTCTACCACTATAGGCATTTTAGGTGTACCAACTCCCTTGACAAGGTCATCTCTTACATCCTTCATGCCTTCCATTAAATCTTACAACACTTTTCCACTTCTCAAATTTATGGCAGTATAATGTTCTATCGGGTTAGTCTCCGATTGTCCCAGAAATTTTTTCGGAGTTCTTGCAATTGAGCTTGCCACTTGTGTGACTTGGTTCTCCAACATCTTTGTATGACTTGTAAGGATATCAACCGATGTATTCAACTCTTTAATCATAATCTCATGGTTAGAGTGTTGTTGTCTAAATTTTTCATTTGCTTCAGATTGGGTTGCTATAAATTGTTCCATCATCTTCTCCATACTGGACTTTTGTGGTTGTTGTTGAAATTCATAATTTTGACCATAACCCCCTTGATTCTGAAATGACCCTTGATTTGATTGGTAAAAAAAATTGGATGATTCTGCCATCCAGGATTGTATGTGCTAGAATAAGGGTTGTTCGGCCGTGAATTCAAGTTGTTAATTGCATCCACATGTTCCACATGTCCACCTTGCATGGTTGTTAAAACTGAGTAAGTTTCTCCAGTGTCCCAAAATTTTACAGATCTCACAAGACACATTAATGACATTTACCAAGCTTACACTCAATGAATCTAAACGCTTGCTCATAGCATCCAATCTTGTAGCCATAAAATTCACAAAATATACCGAATGCATCCCCGGAGTTTGCACAGGAACACTTCTCTCGGTAGTCCATTGATGATGATTGAATGTTACACTCTCTAAATATCTTTGGCTTCTTCTAGTGTTTTTTCATCAGAGCTCCCCGGTAGTTGAGTAAAATGAAACCTTAGCGACATAAGAAATCCCGTTATAGAATGTATGAATGATCAACCATCTTTCAAGCCCATGGTGTGGGCATTGCTGCAATAAACTCTTATACCTATCCCATGACTCAAACAATGATTCCCCATCCTTTTGCATTAAATTGGTTATAAGATGTCGAATATGAACAGTCTTGCTAGGGGGGAAGTACTTGCTTAGAAATTTCAATTCACATTGATCCCAAGTTGTAATACTTTCAAAAGGAAGCAATGATAGCCAAATATTAACTTTGTCCCTTAATTAAAATGGGAATAGCATGAGTCTTATAACATCAATAGAAGCCCCATTTTGCTTTAAGGTTGCACAAATTTCAAAAAAAAAATCAAATGCAAATTAGGGTCTTCCATAGGTGCTCCACTAAATTAGCTTTGCTGGACTATACATATTAAGGTTGGCTTAAGATCAAAGTTCTTTGCCTCAATAGTTGGTCTGATGATGTTAGATCTTAGTCCTATCAAATTTGGTGTTGCATAGTCTCCAAGTGGTCGGTTATTGTTGTTTGCTATGACAAGGTTCGGGAGTATCTAGTTTTGATCCATTGTTCTTTGCTCAATTAGTCTTCAATGCAAAGTATGATCAGTCTCCGAGTCAAATCACAATAAATCCCTTGACCTTGTGAACCTTCTCATGAACTGAATTGATCTCCTAAAAAAGAAAAAGAAACAATGCTAAGAAACATGTAAAGAAATACAAATATAAAATTGTGAAGAAAAATAGTCTAGTCCAATCAATTTGTAATTCACTAATTAATATTACCAAAACCTATCCCCGGCAATAGCACTAAAAACTTGATGTGTGATTTCCGCAAGTGCATGGAATGTTGTCAAGTAATAAAAAGATTGAATCCATAGGGATTGGTGGTTAATATTAGTATACTAAACAAATACAATTGTCTATACTAATCATGGGTTTAAATTGTGAAAGAGTAAAAGATCTAGGGGAAGAAATCAGACAATAAGGTGAAGAGAGAGAGATGAGCTAGATGAGAGAAGTGAAAGAAGAGTGATCCAAGAGAATTTGATAGGAAGAACGATTCTAGGACTTCGATTTCACCTCAATGATTGTAAACACCTAATCTATGTTTAGTTTCCTATCCTTAATGGTTGTTTATGTAGGTAGACTATCCTATGATATTCGATATGAACTTTTGGAACTACACCAGTGTATCCATTCCAATTAGTCGTCTACTTTCAGAGCGACAGAGCTAAGAGATTACTTTCCTAAAAAGATTCCTATCACATGATCCTACAATCCCTGAGTTGCCTTCTCTTACTGTGTGACGACGAATTGGAACCGATCCATTAAGATCTATATAACCTTTTGCTCCTCGTGGCATATTGATCTACTTTCGTAGGCGACTCTCCACATCTCGGGTTTCTACGGGTCAGAGGATTGAGTTCTCCTTTCGGTTCATCCACAAATCCTCATGGGATATGAATCTTGTACTTTTGGCATCAAGATAGTATTCAATTAGTAGGTTCGGACCACAAACACACATATCATTGAAATAGAAACATTCAAACTCAATAGATTCTCAAAGTGGTGTTTATATATCAAAGGGGTTAATTCCTAATCCTAGAATCAAGAGTCTACTTCATAAATTCGAAGTTACAACCAGAGATCATGTAAACAAGTTGCAATCAATACAAATTCAGAAATGAGAAAAAAAACTTAGTTTCGATGTGAAGGATTGTCTCTAAATGCTCTCTGATCTAAATTTCGGACGTTAAGGTGTCGAAAATCCCTTGAATCCACTCTCCGAAGTCTTCTTGGGGCCCTTGGATGACTCCCACTATAGATTTCCTTCTTTGAGATCAGAATCCCCTTTTATACTTGGCTTCTAGGTTCCCGACATGACTTGTGCCCGCTAACACGATCTGCCTGTGTCAAGCGTTGTGGCTGTTGGAGGGATGCGGCATGGCCGTGCCAGCTGGCACGGTCTGCCCATGGCGTGCACTAGAGAAACCGTGAATTTGGGCATGGTCGTGCCGGCTGGCATGGCCTACCCATGGTGAACACCGGGAAGCTCTAAAGATCTGGCATGGTTTGTGTTGGCTGGCACGAGAGGTCCATGGCACGCACTGGAGGTGTCTGAAGATTTGGCATGGCCGGTGCCGGCAAGCATGGGTAGTCTGTGGCATGCATTGGAGGCATTAGGAATCTACCACGGCTTCTCCAAATTTACCATGGTCGTGGCCATGACCATGGCAGTTGGAATACCCTTAAAAATTGGTTTTCGAACAACTTCTTTTCACGCTCTATCAAAGAAAATAAACAAGTCCAAACTAGAAAAGTATCAAAATGAAGCATGAATAGATGCAAACATGAGATATATGCACAAGAAATGGGATACAATGTGTGTAAAACTATGATAAAAACTCTATATAAAATGCACACATCAGAGTGTAACCATGGAGGGTAAGGTGATGAACAATTCATAGTACATTAAATAACATCATAATGAAACCAAAATCCTAGAATCATTTTTCCCAAGCCAAATCATCCCCTAAGCGAATTTTGCTCTCACTAGATCTCTCTCTCTCTCAATCTCTAGTCCTCAAGCTTTTACACAATCTCCAATCATTTAGATAACTTGCTTTATATACTTAACTAGTGCTTAATCAACAGTCTCTAAGGATCAATATTTTATTACTTGACGACTTAACCGTGTACTTGCAGTTTCGACAACATACTCACATTTTCATTGGAAACAACTTTGCCTATTGGAATGGTAGAATGAAGTAGTTTTTGTTGGGATTGTAAGATTGCAAACAAAGTCCCACATAGAAAACACATGGGAATGATCATGAACTTATAAGGGAAAGATATCTCCATTAGTATGAGACCTTTCGAGTAAAGTCCAAAAATAAAATCATGAGGGTTTAGGCCCAAAGTGGACAATATCATACCATTATGGAGGATATCTAAATTTCTTCGGTCTTAATAATTGGTATCAAAGCTCGGACTACCAGAAGGTCTAATCGTTAGCTGTGCATAAGAGCTATGGTCTAATCGAACCATGTGAGTAGTGTTAGTAGAAGCCCTAGAGCCAATCATGTGATGGTTGACGAAAGGACTCATTGTATCATATTCTTGTATTAATA